>MU223227.1:668672-694323 GCA_018584345.1 Thuja plicata
AGTGCTAGTTTTTATTTTCTTGTTCTTTAAGTACCAGCATCAGTTTGGTGTTTTTAAAGTTTTGCATTTTGAGTCTAGGAAATGGATTTCAAGGAATTAGCTTTTGATAATTCTATAAAAATGCTAGAATTCTGATAACGATGAACCCTCAACCTCAATCAAATACCTCTAACTTTTCCCTCTAGGCGACAGAAACTCTAGGTGTAAACAATAACACATTAGGAGACGGGAATTTAATATTCTAATTTCTTTAATAATGGAATGATAGAAACTCACAACAAGAAAACAACAAGGAACAATGAACAATGAACAGAAGTTCAGATTTAACATAGAGTTCTTATAAAACATACTTTCTTTCTCCACAAGAAGAGAAGAACATAACAAATAGAATTATAATCAATAGAACTAGTGAACAAATATGATTTAAGACAAATCTTTATACTCCCATATCAGGGCTTTACAATGCTCTCGATTCCACAAGAATGTTGCGGCCATCGTTAGACGCGAAGCTAAAGACAACGCCATGCTCGATGATGACCAGCTGCCTATGGAAAATTAGTGGGATCTGATAAAGTTCTGGAAAAATTTAGGGTTCTGCCCAAAGATATCAAAGAAATTTGATCCTCTCTTTCGGGCACTTCCTCCAAATGCTCTACAAACATCAATCCAGCTTCTAGAAACTGGAAACCCCAACCAAAGCGACGCCAGGACATAGCCTAGGGGGCCGCACTTGTTTCACTCTGCAAGTGGCAGTAATAGGAAGTGTAAAATGAAGTTAACTTTTCTTTTTTTTTACTTTTATGCACGTGTTGGTCAAAATTTCGACCAACACGGGAATAAAAGTAAAAAAAAGAAAAGTTAACTTTTATAATGCGACCAAACAAAACAATTTTGCACGTTGGTCAAAAAGTTTGGTCGCAATTTGGGGTCAAATCTATTAGTGAGCTCAACAGGTTTAGCAGGATTTAAGTTCATCAAGTATGAAATGTTAAGCAAACCTAACAAGGAAAATATTGAGGATGTTATGATGGAGATGTTGATAAACTTCAAGATGACACATTTGGAAATTGGAAATTCTATTCCTGATGAACTATTGGATAAAATTGATGAGAAATGACAGTTTTCCATCATGATTGAGAAAGAGATAAGAGAAGGTGCTTTAGCCCAAATAATGCCCGAGTTGACACACAAAAAGAGAAGAAAATTCATGGAGGATTATAGGAATAGGTTCATTCCTAAGATGAAGGAATAATGTATACTAAAGAACAAAGTTGAAGAAGTTTTTCACTAGAGCCAAAGTATTTGGAAGACAATCTTTGGACTGACAGTGAGAAAGGATACAAACCAAGATGCAAGCACATCTAGACAAATAGAGCTAGATAAAAAAGAAGACATAGCTGAGTCAGATCATCTTGTGGAAGATAAAATAGAGAAAGCTGACCAGAGTGAACAACAAGATGTGCTCATTGTTGATGATGTACCTGAAGACACATAATTGAACATTAATGCCTTAACTAAGGAAGAAGTCAAGGAATTAGCTACTACCAAGGTAGTTTTAGATGTACACCTCCCAAGCACCAATCCAGTCTTAATCTCAATTCATGATTATACAAAGATTAAAAGTGCACCAATTGTGGATTCAACACTCCCAAGAACCAACCCAATCATAGTTTAAGATTCACAGAATGTAAGTGTCGAGGAGAAGGATAAGCCAGGATTCTCAATTCCACATTCCCCTACCATGGATAATCCTGAAGTAAATACAGAAGATGGAGATAAAATCAAAAAATATTAAGTAGATAAGGCATAAAAACTAAGGAGAGACAAGAGTCTAAGGAGAAAGAGGCTATTAAAGCATTTATACAACTACATATTGTTACACCTTCTGAATAGAAGGCTACAAATACACTTGATCAGTAGGTAATGAGTACTTAGAAGGAGTTATTCTTAGTTAGTATTGATACTAGCAAAGTACAGGAAGAGCAGAGACCGAGCATCAACTCACCTGGAGACTAAAAAGAAAAATTCACATAAGAAAACAAACAAGCCTCCTTGTTCACCAGTCACACTAGATGAAGTTATAATGCTTCCAAAATGGGACACTGATAAATTAACTTATGAGCACATGCAAACCTTGCAAGATCTACTAAAAAGAAAAATAAAACAAGAGGAACTACGAAGAGAACATCAACAAAAACATGTATTACATGAAATCAAGGGCATTTTTGTTGATGCATTTGACTTGAAAGATATAGATAAGAAAAAAACTATTATAGATAAATTGGTTGATATTGATAAGAAGGTGAGCACTAATGATATAGAGGAAAATGTAAAACTAATGAAATGGTCTGCGAGAAAGTTTGACAACAAAATTTTGGAGAAGGTTTCCACAGAAATAGCTCTGAAGAAGGTTGAACTTTTTGGGTTAATCATTATTTGGGAAGTTGCAGATAATGTCTATTCTATGTATAAGAAACTATGTAATGTCAAATTATTTAGAAAGGATAATTAAAATCTTATTGAGAAGCTACAAGAAGATTTGAGATCAACAAGAAATTCATTGATCATGGATGCAAGTTCTAGCTCCTTTCAATTTTCTAGATTGACTTTCACCCAAGGGAGATTAGTCGAGCTCATGGCTAATAATGGCAGAATAAGGGAAAAATTGATTTCTATTCAAACCTTGTTGACACCTCATTTGGAGGTTATGTAGAGAGAATTGAAAACTACAAAAGAATTAGTAAAGAAAGATCCACCCTCTTTTGCAGAAAGTATCGTTGATCTAGCTACCTAGCTAGAGATTAAACTACAATTTTTGGAGTCCGTAAGAACTAGATTGGACAACACTTTAGAAATGGTCCTTCAGCTCCACAATTATTTTTTGGATAAGTATTGTCTGACCCTAGATTCCAAGAGTGACAAAAAAAAGGGGGAAATGAAGTAAAGACAAAAGGGGAAGACAATTGCAGATACATGTAATATATGTATATACTTGTTTGTATACAGAGTCATAAACTTAGGGGGAGTACAATGTACTTAAGTAATATTTTTGTTCAAGTACTGTAAAATCATGACAAAATGTTTTTGCCACTAATGTTAAAGGGGGAAATTGTTGATCTCCAAGTTATATTTCCTATTAGTTTCCAACACTTAGTCATTTATCTAGGCAGGTTAGTCAATCATCACTATGAGCGAGCTATTCTACTAAGGTTGAGCATTGTATAAGACTTGTATTTGTGTTTTAAGCAGTGGTTATTGCCAAGAAAGTCAACGGTTGTTGAGTACCCATAAAGTTTTTGAGAAGATCAAATTATGAGCATGTTGATTTCTGAGTTGAGAGTTGTGTTGAGCAACAACATATGAACACCGTATTGACCAAGCACCAGAGATCTCATATGCCGAGTGAAGAAGTTTTTGTATATGTGTTTGGAATGGCTCAAACACTTATGTAAACCATTTTGGCTGACTTCTATGCAACATTTAATTATTGTCAAAGTATCTAATGGATTTAATTACATGATCTAAGAGAGCATTGATCCCTATGCAAGCCAAGCAACCAATCATAAAAAGGGAATGCTTAAGTGGAAAAAGAGATGAATCTAGATCATTGATGTTGATCTAGAAGCTTAATCTATTTTCTATTTAAGGAAGCCTCAAATCCCTAATGAGAGATTGTGTATGAAGGAGAAGAGATCATGTGTATGCTGAAGGAGAATAGATTAGACAGAGTGACCGAATAGAGAAGTGAAGGGTAGAACAAAGTTATCAGATTCAGAGATTAGATAAGAATTGGAAAGAGGAGATCCATAATTAGAATTTGAAGTGTGAACTGAAGGATCAATTACTGATAAATTTTTGCAAGTGAATCAAGTTAAATCTCTTAACACAGTGGTCCTAATTGACCTTTGTAAATCTCCTAACAGAGTGCTTAATTAGGTGCAAGTTTTAAATCCTTTAATCAAGCTAGACCTAATATTCTGTAATCCTTTAATAGGGAAGACCCCTTATAGGGTAGATGATCATAACTGATTAATTTTTTTTTTATCCCTAATAGGCACACTTTGTTACTACAGTAGTGAACATTTGTGGGTGTCATCCCTACCCTAGTTTTACCTTCAAGGGTTTCTGGGTTACCAAATCTTTGTGTCATAAGTTTATCTTATTTCTTATCATGGATGTGATTACTGGTTAGATCTATTACAATGTTGAAGTTTATTCTTATAAGATACATGATATGCATGTTGAATTAGTTTTTTTCAATTGAGTAAAA
The DNA here is from genome assembly GCA_018584345.1 of Thuja plicata. NCBI lineage: Eukaryota > Viridiplantae > Streptophyta > Pinopsida > Cupressales > Cupressaceae > Thuja > Thuja plicata. Next base: position 672,943 of record MU223227.1, read on the forward strand.
TTTTAGGATTTTGATTCACCCCCTCTTAGTATCTTACTTTCCCAATTAATACTTTCAATACCTACACCTTATTTATAAGGAAAAATATAAATAACCTTAACTATCAGTAAGTCCATTCCCATGCTAGTAGGAGGATGTTAATTTATTACAACATAAAATAAGGAGTTCTGCTTCAAAGTAGAAATAGTCAAGTCTGTTTGTGTTACAGATAAAATATAGCATAACTAACTACCCCTAAATCGATCCTTCTTCAAAAATGACATTATGGTTCTTGATGATAGTTGTTGAATTCTTCAAGTTTGGACTTTGTCTTCAACTGACTGATTTGGTAGAACATTCTTGCTGCAAGTTGTTCGACTGTTGACTAGCTCTTTTGCATGATATCATTAGAATGCACAAAAACAAAGGCATATCTACATATCTCATTAGAATAAACATTCATTCATTAAAATGGATAATTAAGATGAATATTTCACATAGCAACATAGGTCATGGAATAGGTTCATTTATCCAACCAAAAAGACATAAAGGATAGGTTTATAACCATGATCAATAGTCCTAAGGAATTATCTAAAAGTTGGCATAAAACATATAAACAAAGTATTTAAAACCTTATCATAGTCTAGGAACCTCCTAAAAGATCTTCTGAAAGTATAAAACCTATGACAAGAATGAGCCATTAAATGGGCTCATAATCTCCCCAACCACATCTCTTACTGGTCCTCTAGCAAGCATTTGATTTCTCATTATGGATCAAGTATCCTATAATAATTTGGAATGCATTGTCCTGATCCTCCTATAGCTAGGCTCCAGTGAAATTCCTTATGCTTTTCCAATGTGTCTCATCTGGTCTTCTCATTTTCTTCATCAAATGAAATACCTAACTGCTTGCAGTTAGGTATTGGACAAAGTAGCATTGAAGGCTAAAAAATAAGTGGCATCCAGTTATTCTTCTTGACTCTTCCCAAATTCATGTACTGGATACACCTCTGAATTTATACATAATAGTTCTGGATAGGGTCTGGTTCCATATGTTTCAACTCATCTGTCAATATGTCCCATCTCTATGTAATGAATCCTAAATTTGTTTGTCCTTCATTTTGATTCACTTGCTCAAATTATCGGTAAACCCCTTCTCTTAAGGCTAACAACTTTGACTTGCAATCATCCCTATATAGGGTTTCCTACCAATCATAATATAGCGTTATTGGGATTTTAACCTCTGCTTTGAGAGTAATGAAAATTGAAAGTTCCTTATAGGGTTACTACTACTACTAAAAAACTTCTATTTCCAGTAACCCCCATGCTCTCTCACCCAACCTCTTGTATCACTAAGTTCCTTAACCCTATAATTCCTAAACTGGTTCCCTCTAACATTCTCATTTTTCATCTAAGACATCAGGGCCAAGAGATGGATATCACTAATGTAGAGTGGTACGAGATTCCATTTTATGTAATGTGGTACAATAAGATTATGCAGATATAACTCTTAGAGTAGATTCTTGGTTGTTGTAGGAGAGGATTGAAAGACATCATAGAACTCATGAGGGGTTTCTATAGATGGATTCTGATAAAAAATAATCCTTGAAAACCTAAAAGATAGGTTGAGTTATTTCAAATGCACAGAATAAACCCTTGGAGGTGTTCTACATTCTAGTATTTGAGGGATAATTGTGACTATATTGTCTACCTTGGTTTTCAATGCTACAATCTCCTCTTCTTTTCTTTCAATCTCCTCATTTTTCATGTTTATTTCCTCCTGCAATTGAAAATTATCACTTTCCCACTATGCTTCTCTTTCCATTATATCATGATACAAGTCTAATGATATAGATGTCCATGAAATAGAAGAGGGTCTATGTCTTGACACCCAAATATTCCTATTATCCTTTCCTTTTTCCTTTTCAAGTGGGACTTGATCTATCATTCACTCTACAATGAAAACAAGATCATCCAATCCTTGTAAGCCCAAATTATCTTTAGGTTTCTCCTCATTTATCAAAAAATTATGTTCCTCTAAAGGCATATCACCCAAATAACCCTCATGAGACACTTCTTCACCCTTCTCTTCATCTAAGTCATTTCCTCCATAAGAGGGTTATGTTTTTGTTCCTCAGAAGAGGATAAATGTGGGTCCTCCATAGGTGGTCTAGAAAGTTTGTTAAAAATTATTCTCTCCTCCTCAATGGGAGTGGTTTGGACAGACTCAAAGGAATCAATTTGAATGTTGACACTGGTTTTCTTGGGTACAATTGTCTGGCTAGGTTTTCCTCTCAAGATATGGCTTCTTCTCTTAGGGGAAAACATGTTTGAAGGATTTTTTACTTGTTTCTAAATTTTGGAAGCCTTCTTAGCAGTAGCTATAGGACACTCTTTTTGTTTTGATTTTCACTTTCTTGGGCTAGGAGCTTTTTGTTCTACTTTTTGCTTCTTTTTGTTTCCCTCTAACCCCTCTATTTCCTTGGATTTACCCTTCTACCTTTTATAGCAGCCCTATTTTTTTGTTGGGGTTTCATGTGGTGGTTCACTTGTGTTTACTCCTATTGATGATATGTTATATTTATTAGAAGAGGACTCAGAGGAAATCACCTCAGCTGCAAGAGAACCTACAACTGGGGATGCCCTTAAGGTAGAAGTCCCTAGGGTAAATTTAAAAGTCCCTCTTTCCATTATAATTCTTTGGGTCATAGAACAACTCCTAAACTCTACATTTCCATTAAATACCCTAATTCTAAAAATATCTTCCCATTTCATTTGAGAAACATCCCTTAGAGACCTTTCTAGTAATAACTTGATTAAACCATGATGGGATACAAAAGTTGGCTTAACGCTTGGTACTTCAGATATCATGTTGGATAGAAGATGATAAAGGACATTTGGAACATTCATTTGTCTCTCGTGCCTGATATGACTTAGCAATTTGAAGTGCCTAAAATGGAGGTTGGACTATCTTCCTTCACATGTCAAATATTTTATAATGTATACCGCCATTTGGTGCTAGTCTGGGGCAATGACAATCTCTTAGCTCCTTGTTTTTCCATATTTAATGGAGGGTCATTGAGCCTTGTAAACTCATCCCTAGCACTCCTAGCATCCCTAGAATTATGATAATTCTCACCAACAATTGGTAATCCCATTACCCCTGCTATCCTCTATTCTATAGCTATCACCTTCAAGCCCTTCACTGTGGCTTCTCCATTTGTGATAATCTAGACATATTGTAGAGCAATATCAACATAAAACCCATTTAGCTTGAGAAAATAATTTATCTATATACATTGGTGGAATTCAGGCTTACACACTAGGTCTTAGAGTATCATGTTGTGAACTATAGCTTCACTACATACGGGTTGTCCTCCCATGATTTCCTTTACCTTCTTCTCGTACTCTCAATTATGGGAATTTCTTGAAACAAACACCACTAAATTAATCTGAAAAGAGTAATTCCTCTAAAAATTGGTTAGCTTCTAAGAATGCTAAAATTTACTTCCTGCAACCTCTTCTCTGTAATACTCCTACAACCTCTTGAACTTCTCTGTAACTTCTCTACAAATTTTTCATACTACCACCAAGATAACTCATCCAAATTTCCTCCTTTAGCATAATAATGGAAAAACATGATTTCAAGGCACACATTCAAGGTTGAATATGCTAAAGGTATTATTACATTAGGGAATATGGTGGTGGAGCTAGTACTATAGGTAAGCTCAAACTTTGAATATGGGTCACATCAATACAAACTTAGCATATCAGTTGTCACTTTATCTCTAGTTTGAAAGATTTGAAATAAATAAATTACACGATGGCTTAGAATTTGCAAAAAGTAAGCATACATAAACATGACTCATGACATGACACATGTGTATCCTCCTCCAACCAAAAATTTTCTAGGTGTCTACACGTGGCTGGAAAAGATGGTGGGATAGGCATAGGAGGAATTGCTATGTGAGACATACATTTTAATTATGTAGAAAATAAATAAAGTATTTGATGTATTTAATATTCCCAAGTGTATGTACATACCTGATGTTTGCAATAAATGTTGAGTATTTGATCATTTCTATGATGACATGTAACTGATTAAATGTCTGATAATGTTAAGTTGAAGATAATGCAAGGCATCAAATCAGTTAATGGTTTGTATTGTCATCAATGTCAACTTGATATCATCTGTACAATCATGTATACAATGCCAAAGACTTCATAGAATCAATGAAACAAAGATTATGCTTTTAGCAATGCATAAAAGTCAAGTATTCACTAAGTGATAGATAACACCGATGGAGTGCACACCATCGGTAAAGGAAAAGAACCAAAGTCACAGTGATACTTGATGAGCAAAAGATAGTATTGCTCAATGAGTAAAATACAATGATTCCCAATGGACGGAGATCTTGAAGCTAACTAGAGTCACATCGATGAAACTGGTAGTTGTCACTGACGACTAACTGTAGAGTTGACCGACAGAACATCGAGTTCAGAAAATGACAAAATATCTAGCTGGCAAGAGCTAAAGATAGACTTAACTGGTTATTTTCATTGTTTTATTCGACTAGAGTTAAGTGATTAATTTAAAGAAGATTTGTATAGTTGGCAAGAAGATAACTATGAGATAAATTAGGAGTTATGCTTTAAATCAAATTGGCTGGATTATTTTTTACGCCAAGAATAAAGAATCAAGAATCAAGAAATGGTGAATATCATGTCTATATAAGAGACAAGCTTAATTCATTTATGAATGGGATTAAGGGGAGTGAATAGAAAGAGGATGTTGAAGAGAAACTGATGAAGGATAACTTCATACAGTCATGATCAATCAAGATAAGGGAGAGCTAAAGAATTCTGTAGACACCTACAAATAGTGAAGCACAACATCACAGAGCAGAAAGTGTGGAGCACAAAGAATTGAATTGATACATTGATCAAAGAGGTAATGTACATAATTAGATCTAAAAATATACAATTCAAGTTGCATTAGAAATAGGTCATTGTGTTTCATTTTAACCATTGAAACATCAAGTCTCTTAACGGAGCAGGAATTAACAGTCTTCTATATATTGAGGTACATCCCAAGGAGTGCCAAAAGGGTTGATTCATGAAAGTAGCACTAGATTTTCCTAAAGCCTATTGACTATCTAAGAAGGAGGAAAATTCAAGGATGGTAGCAAACTTATTTTCCCGATACTAAGTGACAACCTCTATGTATAAAATACTATAACAAGGTCACACCTAACAGTGTGTTTGTAACCTTTAACAGGGTTAGCTCCTAATAGGGCTCACTTTAGAAGAGTGAAAATTTGGGGTACCGGTCCTAGTGGTTTTTTCCCTTAATAGGGTTTCCACGTTAAAATCCATTTGTTATGTGTGTATGATTTATTACTTTACTATTTTACATTTCACATATGCATTTCTAGATTTATCGGTATACTCTACATATTTACTAAGTGTCGGTAAATAATTTTTATTGCTTATCGGTAATCAAGGAGAATAAGGTCAGAAAAGGAAAACCGACAGACATTTAATTATTATAAGTATTTCATGGCATGCATCTTGTAAGGGACATAATAATCTAAGGTTTATTTGATTGGTGGTTAGAATAAAGAAAAGTTTTTGAAGCCACTGATTCACCCCCCCCCTCTCAGTTATTACTAACATTCTAAAGTTGTTGCATGTTGAACTGGTAACCCAGAGAAGTGGAAGTGGAATGAAATGATGATGAGATGAGTATGAAAAGATGTGAAGTGAATGAAGTGGATTCATGCATTTATTATGATAAATTGGACATCCATAAGAGGTGGAAATTATGATTTCATGCATGCATCTAACTAGGTAGAAGGTGTGACATGGAATCCACCTTCTATAGCTGTAGTAAGTTCTGAAACAAGCCCTACATTAAATTGTTGTAGGAACTCTTTCTTAGATATCAACTTCTGATATAACTTTCACTAATGACCATTGAATAGTAACTTTAATTGAACAAGATCTATCTGTAGACATCTAGAAAACTCCATTTGGGAAAACCTCTGCAATCTCATAGAGCCTAAGCCACCTGGTTTGTAGCTTACCCATATTGTCCTTATAACTTGAATCATATAGGAGTGTCGAGTCTCCTTGTTGGTATCTCTTCTCCTGAATGTATTGATCATGCCACCACATTCTTGTTAGTAATAATTGAGAGGGGGGGTGAATAAGTGGCCTCAAAAATTTATCCTTCAAACTTAACCACCAATCAATAAATCTTAGATTATTATGTCCCTACAAGATGCATGCCATGAAATACTAATAATGATTAACTGTCTGTCGGTTTTCTCTGTCAATCCTTATTCTTTCTTGATTACCGATAAGCAGTATAACTATTTACCAAAACTCACTAAATAAGAAGAGTATACTGATCAATCCAGAGTTATCTATGTAAGATGCAAAATAATAAAGAAATGAATCATACACACATAACACATGAATTTTAACCTAGAAACCCTGTTAAGGGAAAAACTACTGGGACCGGTACCCCAAATTTTCACTCTTCTGAAGTGAGCCCTGTTAGTAGCCAACCCTATTAAAGGTTACAAACACACTGTTAAGTGCGACCTTGTTAGAGGATTTTATACATAGAGGTTGTCACTTAGTATCATGCTTCTATTGCTACCATCCTTGAATCAGCCTCCTTCTTAGACTGTCAACATGTATCGGGCAAGTCCAATGCTACTTTCATGAATCAACCTTTTTGGCACTCCTTGAGATGTACCTCAATATATAGAAGACTATTAAGTCTTTCTCGGTTAAGAGACTTGATGCTTCAATGGTTAAACTAAAACACTATGACCTGTTCATATTTCAACTTGAATTGCATATTTTTAGATCTATTTAAGTACATTCCCTCTCTGACCAATATATCAATTCAATCCTTGTGCTCCACACTTTCTGCTCTGTGATGTTGTGCTCACTATTTGTAAATGTTTGCAAAATTCCTTAGCTCTTCCTTCAAATTTTTTGATCAACACTGCATGAAGTTGTTCTTCATCATTTTCTCTTCAACATCATCTTTCTATTCACTCCCCTTAATCCCATTCGTAAATAAATTAAGCTTGTCTCTTATATAGACATAATATTCATTGTTTCTTGGTTCTTGATTCTCGACATGATAAACAATCCAACCAATTAGATTTAAAGCATAACTCCTGATTTGTCTCATTGATATCTTCTTTCTAACTATACAAATAATATTTAAGTTAATCACTTATCTTTGGTCAAATAAATCAAAGTAGACAACCAGTTAAGTCTATATTTAGCTCTACCAGCTAGATATTTTGTCATTTTCTGAACTCTCTGTCCTGTCGGTCACCACTACAGTTAGTCGTTGGTGAAAACTATCTGATCCATCAGTGAGACTCTAGTTAGCTCATGATCTCCATCCGTCGGGCATCATTGGAATTTTACTTGTCGGGCAACTTTGTATCTTTGGTTGTCGAGCACTTTGAGTCTTTAGCTCGTCGGGAAACCTTCTGATTTTTCTCATCAGGCATTCTGTGGTTTTTCTTCATTGGGAAACACTATGCTTATGATCGTCTGGTATCACTATGACTGTTCTTCTTTGCTTTGTCTGATAGTGTGCACTTCATTGATGTTGTTTGTCACTTAGTGAATACTTGACTTTTATGCATTGCTGAAAGCATAAATTTGGTTCCTTTGGTTCTCTAAAGTCTTTGGCATTATGTACATGACTGTATAGATGATATCAAGTTGACATCAATGAAAATACAATACATTAACTGATTTAATGACTTGCATTATCTTTCAACTTAACATTATCAAACATTCAATTAGTTACATGTCATCAATCTCTCCCTTTGGCATTGATGGCAACATACTATATTATCACACTTTACTATTTCTAATACAATATGAAATACAACAGTTGAGATTCATCAAACTACCAATCTTTTTGTTCTGTTAACCAATAAATGTCTGACTATCAGTAAGCTTTTTTTTATCTTAGATTTGATTCTTGTAGCTCTCTATCTTCTGATATATTTTGTTCTCTCCTTGTGTCAATTTCTCTCCCTTGATTGTTCTTCTCTTTTGATGTCTTTTTCTCTTGTCAAAAACTCTCCCTTTGTATAATCTTTCCATATAATTTCTCTCCCTAAGGATATAATCTCTCCCTTTTGGAGTAATGTGATAATGGATAATCTTTCTCCCTTTTATGAAGAATGTAATGATATGGATAATCTCTCTCCCTTTGACAAAAATGCCAAAAAAATATCTGACATTAATGTCAAACAATTGTTTCTCTCCATCCATAATATATTCTTTAAATTTTCTGTATCCATCAGCAATACAACAATATGCTCTGGTGCTCAGTGATGATATATACATTTATGTATATATATGTAGCCTTGAATTTCATCTCTTTGATTGCATCAACATTAATGATATTTGATAAGATGTAGGCTGATGCAACCTTCTAGTCATTTTAATGACTGATAGACAAGGGTTTGACCCCTAGTCTCTTTCTAAAGTACTCAAATGCATCCTTGGGAAGTGGCTTGGTGAAGATACCGGCCAATTGTTCCTTTGATTGCACATACTCAAGTATCCCCTCCTTTGCCTGAACTTGTTCTCTCAAATAATGATACTTGATGGCAATGTATTTAGTCTTAGCATGCATGACTGGATTCTTGGAAATTTTTATTGCACCGATGTTATCACAATAGATAATTACTGGCTCTAGAATCTTCATATGCATACCTTCCAGTAACTATTTGATCCATGCAATATTTGAGAAATTTGTAGTAGCAACAACATACTCTACTTCTGTAGTAGTCTGAGAGATACATCCTTGCTTTTTGCTAATCCATGTGACAATTCTGTCACCCATAAAGAATGCTCCTCCAGTTGTGCTCTTCCAATCATCAAGATTTCTAGCCCAATCAGCGTTGGTAAACAACTTAAGTTCAAATTTTCCTTCTCTTCTATACCATAAGCCATATTCCTTTGTATTCTTTAGATATCTTAGAATTCTTTTTACAACAGTCATATGTGATTCTCTGGGATTAGCAGAAAATCATGCAACTATTCCTACTGCATGTGCAATATCTGGTCTAGTGTAGACAACATACATGAGTTTGCCTATCATTTATCTATACAAAGTCTTATTTACCTCTGGTGTCTTGTCCTCTTTTGTCAACTTACATCCAGTAGTCATCAGTGCTCCAACTGGTTTGGAATCTTCCATCTTGAATATTTTTAGGACCTCTTTAATGTATTTGAACTGTGTAATGAAAATACCTTCACATTATTGCATGATCTGCAGACCAAGAAAGAACTTGATCTCTCCAAACATAGACATCTCAAACTCTTTTCTCATCTCATTAGAAAATGATTAGCATAGAAAATCATTGCCTCCAAATATGATGTCATCAACAAATATTTAAGCAATCAAAGTGTTAGCATCAGTATCTTCCTTCAAATAAAGTTTACTGTTTTCACTAGTCCTTACAAATCCAATACTTATAGGATAGGAATAAAGTCATTCATACTAGGCTCTAGGAGCTTGTTTCAATCCATACAAGGCTTTATCAAGTCTAAATACCAACTTTCTTGTCTCCTATGATCTGGATCTCTGGATGGTTCCTTCTTACATATCTGGCAAGAACTAGTTCAGCTCTTTGTCTATCATCTTGATCATCATTTTGTCCTTCATTCTGTTCTTCATCACTCTATACATTATTTTGATTATTATCCTAACCGTTGGTATTTACAACCTGACCGTTGGTTATAAAATTTTTTTGCTCTGGAATTAAGCACTATTGCTCGGGTAGAGTGTTAGGTTCTTCACAGTATACAAACTTGTTGTAGTCCTCTAGTTCTTTTGTGCTTTCCAGCTCATTCTTTTCTACAAATTCATCTATCTTTACATTTGCACTTTGAACAATTTTGTTAGAAGCCTTAATAAGACATTTATAAGCCTTTATTTTGGTGGAATACCCTAGAAAGATACCTTCATCACTCTTGGAATCAAGATTTCCATTTCTATAATCCTTTAAGATATAACATTGACTACCAAAGATTTTGAAGTAACTTACATTGGGAGTTTTACCATACCATACCTCATAGGGTGTCTTCTTTGTGTCCTTCAATTGTACTCTATTTAATGTGTAGACAGTCATACTGACAACTTCCCTCCAAAAGATTTGGGTGATTCCCTTCTCTATCATCAGTGTTCTAGCACAATCAACTATGGATCTATTCCTTCTCTCAGCAATCCCATTTTACTGTGGTGTTCTTGGTGCAAAAACCTATCTTTTTGTACCATGCTCATTGTATAAATTAGTGAATTCATCTGATATAAACTCTCCTCCTCTATCTGATCTCAAGCATTTTAAATCCTTACCACTTTGTTTCTCTACCATAGCCTTATACCATTTAAACATCTTGAATGCTTCAGATTTATCTTTTAGAAACATAACTGTCATCATTCTAGAGTAATCATCAACAAAGAGAATAAAATATCTATCTCCATAATAACTCTTTGTCCTCACTGGTCCACATAGATTAGTATGGACTAATTCTAGAATATCATCAGATGTATGGGTTTTACTTTTGAAACTAGACTTTGTCATCTTACCTTTTTGACAATTCTTGCACATGATGTTGTTGGGCTTTGACATCGTTAGTAAGCCTGTTACATTTCTCCTTCTGCTTATTTTCATCATGTTGTCAAAATTTACATGACACAATCTTTTGTGCCACAACCATATGTCTTCATTTCTATTCATTAAGAAACTGGTGTTAGTATCATTCAGATAGAATAAGTTACCTTTTGTATGTTCACCGGTACCAATCAATCTTCCTGATTCATTGAAGATTTTTGCCTTCTTATTCTCAAATGCTACTCTATGACCTGAATTATTCAGCTGAGAAACACTCAACAGATTATAATTCAATCCTTTTACCCAATAAGTATTTTCACATTGTTGGTAAACAAATTTGTCTTCTCGAAACACCTGCACGAAATGACTCCTAAACACCCAAGGCTGATAGACAAATTGTAACACAACAGTTGGGTCACTTCGCTATTGAAAAGCGTAAGTGCCCTCTAAATTATCCGGGTACAACTCCCTGTATATGATTTTCAAAGAGTTTCTAATAAAAACAAAAATAACGTACATATGTACTTTTACCAGAAAGTACTTAAAGGATCTCTCGACATACTCTTATGTATGGAGGAAAGCGTACAAAGAAAATACAATAGGAACTAAAAGAATCAGAAGACACAAAGTTCTCCAGATTTCAGAGATTTGGAAAAAAAAAAATTTCAAAGAAACTAAACTCAAGTAAAAAGAATGATAATCATTCTTCACTCCTTTACAACTACAAAAGAAAACTAAAGCAGAAAATTCTCTTCCAGCACAAAGACTTTTGAAAAGAAAATCCTCCCCTCTACCCTGCATTACAATAAAAAATCCTAAACTATCCCTGCCCTGGCACAAAGTCTCTTGGGTTAGGTGGAATCTGGAACCCCTGCGAAGGCTGATCTTTTGCATTAAATAGAACTCTGGAAAGTCTCCTTTCATTTTCTGTAACTGATAAGCAGTTATAGCACCGGTTCTCAGGAATGAGAAAATGACTCATCCTTTGCTCATATGTTTATATCATTATAAACATTGTTTTATGACCATGTGAATAAAAGACTTCTACAACATAGAAATATAAATAGGTGGCATATGATTTGGTAATGGAAACTTCCTGGCAAACATGTGTTGATCATCATTGGGCCCGTGTTGCCATTGTCTTTGATATAGATGTGAGAATTTTGTTGAACAACTGGCATACATCTCTGTGTATTCAAGCACCCAACTCAGCTATCTTTGTGTCGCCTTCTAGTAGCAGAATTCTCTAATGCACCTCAGATCTGCGCTCGAGTCTATATCCAATTCCGAGCTCTTTCCATTTGAGTTGAAGTGCCATCATGATATCACTGAACTTCTTTTTAATCAAACACTTTCGATGATATCACAAATCTAGATGTTGTGTATCCTAACGTATGTGGCTTAAATTCCTCTAGAGAACTTTTAATGATTCTATCATCTTTTAAATCAATAGATATAATTGCCACCTCCATGTGTCATCTGTGGGTATCGTCAAGCATTCACACTATTTCATAGCCAGATTCTTCATACCGATTTGAGGTACTGCACTGGTCTCTGTCCTTTGACATTCTGTCAAACAGTTTACATGCAGTGTTTGCCTTTGAGGAATTGATTTGCAGAAATCTCTTCACCGATACCCTATTTTATTTTATTGATTAAGTTCTTTCATGGTTACAAATAAATCTCATTCCTCTATGCACCATGTCACTATCTGATTTTGAACATTATAGAGTTCAATGTGCCATATAAAACTATTGACATGTGCTTTCATGTGTGAGCGGTTCATATCTATGCCTTTCTCTCATAAATCTTACCTTCATGGATGACGTGTTTCTTATTTTCCTAGACACGACAATCAACTTTCTTTGGGTGATTCTGAACTTCTTTAGGCGCCCACGACTCCTTTCAACATGCCTACAATTCCTTCTTGCCATAATGTAGATACTGCCACCTGACTCTACACCTGTCATGGACTAAAACCTATGAGCCTGAGATACACTCGGGTTATTACCTTCAATGAAAAAAATTCATCAAAAGACAAATGGCTACATGAGTAATTGACACCAAACTGCAATCCTGGCAAACTTGCCACTGTGTATTAGGTTCTTTGCAAATGTTTATGATGGATCCTTAGAATTCACTAAATGCTTTATGATTCACTATGGTGATTATTGTCTGTGCTGGTGTAGACAATCTACATGTGTTCACGACCGTGACTTCTCCCAAGAGCCCCGATCTCACACACTTTCTCTAATGATCTTCACCTCACATGAGTTCTGCACTGAGTTCCTTTGAATACCCCAACATTTTGATTCTTCGACGCAACGCAAGATGATAGAGACGTCATTGAAACTCTGATATATATATCCTTCAATCTGCACACCCCAGAATCATCATATACCTGTCATTCAAGTTGAACCATCAAGCAATATTGATTCGATGGAATCCCGGCCTCAGTGCTTTTCCTTTTAAATGCTATTTGAACCGAATTTGATCCAATTCTTCATCACCAAAATAGGATCAATATGCATAGTCTTTATCAAATGGATCGAGCCTTTCAAGAACAATTACAAACAACTTCATAGCCTTCAGTGTTATCGGTCAATCATCATCATTCTTCTAATAAATAATCCACGGTCTCTCTATTTGGATCAGGCCTTGGTTCATCATTTTTGTCACGTGAACTCCATATGCCTATTGAGCTCAAGCATTCTGTCAAACAATTCACATACACTGTCGATGCTTTGAGTGTCTTCTTTCATTGGTGATTTCCATGCTGTTTGCCAAGTATCATTGACAGTCTTCTATACTAGCATATAGTTCCTGATGGCAACGAGATCCAATTGTGTTGCAACTTGGAGACACTTAGAATATCAATTTTTTGGCTATGGATTATTTTTCAATACCGAACCCTCAACTCTAAATGATGAAGGCATTCCCCTTAAGATCAGTATCAACTAGGTATCAATATCTTCAATGATGGTATTTTGTGATTTTGATACTCTGTCATATGATATCTTCTGAGAGAGATTAATCATTGTGCATCAAAGGCACACCAGATTCCAGAAGAGTGAGAGGTTTCTTTCAACATCTTTAAGATGCGAGGAGCACCCAACATAAACTATCAAAAACCATTCCATTAGGAACTGTCTATTCCTTTTCCAAAAGATAAAATAATCCCGCATAGACCTGCCAAATAGTTCCTTGATTCTTTAAAATAATCACTCTGTTTTAAAAATTGGTGCTCAGTTTTACTTCTTCTTTTGGTTACCCCATATGTATTTACTGGAATTCTATCTGACAATTCATACTCATTCTTCACTCAAGCCTTCATATGAAACTTATAATGGCCCCAATTTGAAATTTTTGACCTATGCACCCTTTTTCTTCCTCGAGCTTCATCTAAACTCCTTTGGTCTCATCCATCTATTTACTACCTGGGAAAGGTATTTGAGAACGATGAAATCCACATCTAATGCACAACAATATTTTTGTATTGCATTATTGGAGATATGGCTTATGAATGGAGTTCCTGACATGGCACGAGAAACATATGTTTTGAATTTATTTTAGTTTTATAATTGATACCTTGGGCTGAATGCCTCAACTCTATATGATTTAGGCCACTTGCAACTTTAAATATGAATCTGCACTTGATTTATCTGTTCCTAAATAGATCACTATGAAACTGAATGCAAATGTCTCAAACCAGATGAGCCATTTGAATCTACTTTAGCAAATTGAACCACTTGGAACTGCTTTGAACTTAGTTCAAAGAGGTTCAAGACCCTAAATTGAAAGTTTTATTACCGGGGTCTATATGGGTATCAACATGGGCTCTAACTGTGGGACTATTTTTGGCACAAAAGCAGAGAACTCCGAAAATCTCTTGGAAAAGAACAGTGCCTTATCCATTGGGCGATAGAGTCACTAAAAAGAGGAAAACTGGGAGACTCTTGCAATGCGGGAATAGGGGAACAGGGCAGACGACAAGCCAAAACAAAACCATAAACAAGAAGGCTAAGCTAAACACGACCAAAACTCGTAAAGAAAGAACATATTTACAAAAATATACATAGGCAGGAAGCTCCTACCACAACAGCTAGAAGAAATAAAAAATTACACAAAGCCATCCACTGGCTGGGAGAAATAAGAGCCCTTCTGGAGTAGAAAATCGTGTCTCAATAAAAAGAGAACATTATTCCACATTTCAAACGAGCTGTCTACAAGATGAAAGTTAACTCTAGAATTTGTTTCCTCAATAAGAGCTTTGACACGAGGAGATTTTCCAACATGGAGTTTTACTTTGTCATCATTGCAAAATTTATTTTCAAATTGGCAATATTCTTTAATGAGTTGATCACCGGTTTCACAACATAGCAAATTACTTCCATCTTTTCCATTGAAAACAAAAGATTCAAAATCCAGTGACAAGGTGTTAAATCTTTCACAAATAGAAAATTTTGAAGCAAGAAGACTATTCTCAGTTTCAAATCTGAAGCTTTTCAAATCCGGAGGGAAAATAATTCAGATGCACCTTTATCATCTTTATTCATGAGTTCTTGAGTGCCATTATGATCAACCTCATCTTTTGAAAGGTCTCTTTGTTTTATCACTGCCTCAGATTTCAAGCATCTCCCTAGCTGAGATATACATCCAAATGAAAAAGATTCAGAGAGAGAAATGCCACACACTTCTTCACCATTCATCAGTTTTTTCTCTCGCTGAAACACTACATCATGTTGACCAGAATTAGTAACCAAGAAGGTATTAGCAACCTCAAAGATAAAGCTCTCATGTTTTGGAAAAAGAACAGCCAAAGACAATTCTTCATTTGACTTGTCTACAGCAAGCCTTCCCCTTTCAATTGATAGATTTAGGCTAGTCGTTAGCTCATCTGATTGAGTACACACTCCTCATCATCTTTGGTACATGGACAACAGAATCCTATCATCCTTGAAGAATTATCTTTAGCCAACAAGGGTTCTTGAAAATCTTCATCATTAAAGATAGTTGGATTCTGAACTATAGAAATATTGAGAGTAGATTTAGCTGCTTCTAGAACATGCCTCTTTTGTGTAGTTTTCTTTTCAATATAATGTTGCTGCCCAAAAAGATATCCTTTCATTTGTGGAGTTTTTATAGACTTTAGGCCACTAAGAATCAAATTATCATCCAACTTGATCACTTCCCTTTGCGCATTTACCAAATTTTGTACTTTAAGACATTTTAACCAAAATCTGACTTCAACCTCCATTGCAGTAGTAAAGATGTCTAATTGATTGTTTTCACTAGGCTGGTGAGCTAGAGGAATTTTACCAATACTCCTATTGAATCTATCAACAAAATCCCTTATATATTCATCTTCTTTTATCTCAATGTGAAAAAGATTCATCAACAATTGATAAACATTGATTACATGTTGAAATCTCTCAAGAAATTTTACCATAAGATCATTTCAACTGGTGATACATCCATCTTGGAGATTCTGAAACCATTCTATAGCATTTCCCACAAGACTTTGAACAAACAGTCTAACAAATATGTTTTCTTCTTGCACGCCAAGAATCCCGCATGCAATAGTGACTGCTTTGATGTGATCATTTGGATCCTGAGATTTGTCTCCAGAAAACATGGGAAGGTATTCCCTGGATCCTTTAGGTAGGGCTGAATACTGAGCTAAGGAAAATGGTCCAATTCGAGCCCCCAATGGCTGAATGGTAGCTACAGCCATAATACACATTGGCACTCTTCTACCAAAGACTCAACAGATTTAAAACATAGAGTCGCCAACCTCCATCCTCTGGGAGGTACCTTCAAATTTCTAAGAAAAGAAAACACTGAAACTATGATTCCTTTCCCTATTAGAGTCACCAAAAATCTGTTGGTAAACAGATTTGTCTTCTTGAAACACCTGCACGAAATGACTCCTAAACACCCAAGGCTGAAAGACAAATTGTAACACAACAATTGGGTCACTTCGCTATTGAAAAGCATAAGCGCCCTCTGAATTATCCGGGTACAACTCCCCGTATATAATTTTCAAAGAGTTTCTAATAAAAACAAAACTAATGTACATATGTACTTTTACCAGAAAGTACTTAAAGGATCTCTCAACATACTCTTACGTATGGAGGAAAGATTACAAAGAAAATACAATAGGAACTAAAAGAATCAGAAGACACAAAGTTCCCCAGATTTCAGAGATTTGGAAAAACAAAACTTTCAAAGAAACTAAACTCAGGTAAAAAGAATGATAATCATTCTTCACTCCTTTACAACTACAAAAGAAAACTAAAGCAGAAAATTCTCTTCCAGCACAAAGACTTTCGAAAAGAAAAGCCTCCCCTCTACCCTACATTACAATAAAAAATCCTAAACTATCCCTGCCCTGGCACAAAGTCTCTCAGGTTAGGAAGAATCTGGAACCCCTGTGAAGGCTGATCTTTTGAATTAAATAGAACTCTGGAAAGTCTCCTTTCAGTTTTTGTAACTGATAAACGGTTATAGCACCAATTCTTGGGAATGAGAAAATGACTCATCCTTTGCTCATATGTTTATATCATTATAAACATTGTTTTATGACCATGAGAATACAAGACTTCTACAACATAGACATATCAATAGGTGGCATATGATTTGGTAATGGAAACTTCCCGGCAAACACGTTTTGATCATCATCGGGCCTGTGTTTTGATTGTCTTTGATATAGATGTGAGAATTTTGTTGAACAGCTGGCATACATCTCTGTGTATTCAAGCACCCAACTCAGCCATCTTTGTGTCACCTTCTAATAGCAAAATTCTCTAATGCACCTCAGATCTGCGCTCGAGTCTATATCCAATTCTGAACTCTTTCCATTCGAGTTGAAGTGCCATCATGATATCGCTGAACTTCTTTTTAATGAAACACTTTCGATGATATCACAAATCTAGATGTTGTGTATCCTGACGTATGCAGCTTAAATTCCTCTAGAGAAATTTTAATGATTCTATCATCTTTTAAATCAATAGATATAATTTCCACCTCCATGTGTCATCTGTGGGTATCGTCAAACATTCACACTATTTCATAGCCAGATTCTTAATACCGATTTGAGGTACTGCACTGGTCTCTGTCCTTTGACATTCTGTCAAACAGTTTACATGTAGTGTTTGCCTTTGAGGAATTGATTTGCAGAAATATCTTCATCGATACCCTATTTTATTTTATTGATTAAGTTCTTTCATGGTTACAAAGAAATCACATTCCTCTATGCACCATGTCACTATCCGATTTCGAACATTATAGAGTTCAATGTGCCATATCAAACTATTGACATGTGCTTTCATGTGTGAGAAGTTCATATCTATTCCTTTCTCTCATAAATGTTACCTTCATGGATGACATGTTTCTTTTTTTCCCAGACATGACAATCAACTTTCTTTGGGTGATTCTGAACTTCTTTAGGCGCCCACGACTCCTTTCAACATGCCTACAATTCCTTCTTGCCATAATGTAGATACTACCACTTGACTCTACACCTGTCATGGACTAAACCCTATGAGCCTGAGATACACTTAGGTTATTACTTTCGATGACAAAAATTCATCAAAAGACAAATGGCTACATGAGTAATTGACACCAACCTGCAATCCTGGCAAACTTGCCACTGGGTATCAGGTTCTTTGCAAATGTTTATGATGGATCCTTAGAATTCACTGAATTCTTTATGATTCACTACGGTGATTATTGTCTGTGCTGGTGTAGACAATCTGTGTGTGTTCACGATCGTTCCTTCTCCCAAGAGCCCCGATCTCACACACTTTCTCTAATGATCTTCACCTCACATGAGTTCTACATTGAGTTCCTTTGAATACCCCAACATTTTGATTCTTCGACGCAACACAAGATGATAGAGACATCATTGAAAATTTGATATATATATCCTTCAATCTGCATACCCCAAAATCATCATATACCTATCATTCAAGTTGAACCATCAAGAAATATTGATTCAATGGAATCCTGGGCTCAGTGCTTTTCCTTTTAAATGCTATTTGAACCGAATTTAATCCAATTCTTCATCACCAAAATAGGATCAGTATGCACAGTCTTTATCAAATGGATTGAGCCTTTCAAGAACAATTACAAACAACTTCAGAGCCTTCAGTGTTATCGGTCAATCATCATCATTCTTCTAATAAATAATCCACAGTCTCTCTATTTGGATCGGGCCTTGGTTTATCATTGTTGTCACGTGAACTCCATATGCCTATTGAGCTCGAGCATTCTGTCAAACAATTCACATACACTGTCGACGCTTTGAGTGTCTTCTTTCATTGGTGATTTCCATGTTGTTTTCCGAGTATCATTGATAGTCTGCTATACTAGCATATAGTTCCTGATGGCAATGATATCCAATTGTGTTGCAACTTGGAGACACTTAGAATATTGATTTCTTGGCTATGGAATATTTTTCAATACCGAACCCTCAACTCAAAATGATGAAGGCATTCCCCTTAAGATCAATATCAACTAGGTATCGATACCTTCAATGATGGTATTTTGTGGTTTTGATACTCTGTCATATGATATCTTCTGAGAGAGATTAATCATTGTGCATCAAAGGCACACCAAATTCCAAAAGAATGAGAGGTTTCTTTCAACATCTTTAATATGTGAGGAGCGCCCAACATAAACAATCAAAAACCATTCCATTAGGAACTATCTATTCCTTTTCCAATAGATAAAATAATCCCGCATATACCTGCCAAATAGTTTCTTGATTCTTTAAAATAATCACTTTGTTTTAAAAAATGGTGCTCAGTTTTACTTCTTCTTTTGGTTACCCCATATGTATTTAATAGAATTCTATCTGACAGTTCATACTCATTCTTCACTCAAGCCTTCATATGAAACTTATAATGGCCCCAATTTGAAATTGTTGACCCATGCACCCTTTTTCTTCCTCGAGCTTCATCTAAACTCCTTTGGTCTCATCCATCTGTTTACTGCCTGGGAAAGGTATTTGAGCATGATGAAATCCACATCTAATGCACAACAATATTTCTGTATTGCATTATTGGAGATATGGCTTGTGAATGGAGTTCCTGACATGGCACGAGCAACAGATGTTTTAAATTTATTTTAGCTTTATAATTGATACCTTTGGCTGAATGCCTCAACTCTATATGATTTAGGCCACTTGCAACTTTAAATATGAATCTGCACTTGATTTATCTGTTCCTAAATAGATCGCTATGAAACTGAATGCAAATGTCTCGAACCAGATGAACCATTTGAACCTACTTTGGCAAATTGAACCACTTGGAATTGATTTGAACTTAGTTCAAAGAGGTTCAAGACCCTAAACTAAAAGTTTTATTACCGGGGTCTATATGGGTACCAACACACATTTAATCAGGTTATTCAACATTATAGTTCCTTTACCTTCAACTGGACAAGGTGTATCATTACCCATTCTTACTGTACCACCATTATAATACTCAAAAATGTTAAACTTTTCTTTGTCACCGGTCATGTGGTGAGTGCAGCCACTATCTATAATCTAGATGTCATTCTTGCTAACATTAGATATGAGTGCAGTTTCTACATACCTTTCATCTTCATCTAAATAATCTTTCACAACCACAAATACCATCTCAATGTCTTCATCAAGTTCGGTGTCAGTATCTTCATCTTTGCAAGTAGCTAGGTAGCTGGCTTTCTTGCCTTTGTCCTTGTTGTCTCGGGTATCTCTTCTTTCTGATTATTGGTAACTTCTGTAATCTTTGTTATCACGTCTGTAAAATTTCTTCTCAAAAGATCTATCATTAACTCTATCATCTTTTCTTCTATTAGGACATCTTGCAACAAAGTGTCCAATCTCTTTACAATTAAAGCATACAAGTGGTAACTTACCTCTGTATTTACCTTTGCCTCTCTTCATTCTTCTAGCCATAAGTGCTTCTATTTTATCTAGATTTTCTTCTTCACTTTCACTTTCACTATCTCTTCTAGATGTGTGTTTATGACTTGATTTGCTTATTCTCATAGAAGATTTAAATGTAGAATCTAAGTTTGGTAAGACACTATTATCAAAGTTATTCATCTAAAATGAAATTAGTCTACTAATTAAACTATCAAGAGTAACTGTATTGTTTGCTACTACTCTCATTTATTTAATGGCAGAATCTCTAATAGCATATACAGGCAACAAGTTTCTTAAGATTTTACTTACCACTGTCTCCTCTTCAAGTGTACCTCCAAATCCTCATATAGCATTGACTACTTCTTTGATTCTTGTGTTGTACTGTGTGATGTTTTCTCCTTCTTTCATTCTAAGATCATCAAACTTTCCTCTAAGGCTTTCTTCCTTGGCTCTCAGAACATTTGTATCACCTCCATGTACAAGTTTCAGTTTGTCCCACATCTTCTTTGCAGTTTTGCAATCTTTGACATCTTCAAATTCAACATCAGAGAGTGAGGAAGAAAGCTCTAAGACCATGCAGTTGTGCTCATGCTTATCTCTCAATTTATCTACTATTAATTCTCCTGTGGGAAACACATAGTCAGTATCTAGGAATTGAGTAACATCATTACCAATACCTGATAAGTTATGTGATGAAGGGTGCTCCCCTTAATGCCACAAACACACAACATAAACAAAGAAGCAACAACAATTTGCAAGAACAGAAAATGGGCTTCTTATTATCTCCACAAATGCGGAATTACAAACTTTCAGAAT
>MU223227.1:694423-706810 GCA_018584345.1 Thuja plicata
TACTAAAAATAGCAAGTTTCCATAAATAGCAGCTCTGCACAAGGTAGCCCTTATTGAAAAGAAAACAGAAATATTTTTGGGTGATGCAAGATTGCCCTTACACCCAGGATGCTCCTGCATCATTATGTCTTATCCTACTTTTCCATGAAGCAAAGTTGTCTTTGTTTTACTTGGGCACATCTCATCTATTCATCTTGTGATCTTTAGCTTAGGTCTTGAAACCTTCCTTTGAAAGAACACAAGCTCTGATACCAATTGTTAGTAATAATTGAGAGGGGGGGGGTTTGAATCAGTGGCCTCAAAAATTTATCCTTCAAACTTAACCACCAATTAATAAATTTCAGATTATTATGTCCCTACAAGGTGCATGCCATGGAATACTAATAATGATTAACTATCTGTCGGTTCTCTCTGTCAATCCTTATTATTTCTTGATTCTGATAAGCAGTATAACTATTTACTGAAACTTAGTAAATAAGCAGAGTATATCGATCAATCCAGAGTTAGCTATGTAAGATGCAAAATAGTAAAGAAATGAATCATACATACATAACACATGAATTTTAACGTGGAAACCTTGTTAAGGGAAAAACCACTGGGACCGGTATCCCAAATTTTTACTCTTCTGAAGTGAGCCCTGTTAGGAGCCAACCTTGTTAAAGGTTACAAACACACTATTAAGTGCGACCTTGTTAGAGGATTTTATACATAGAGGTTGTCACTTAGTATCAGGCATCTATTGCTATCATCCTTGAATCAGACTCCTTCTTAGACTATCAATAGGTATCGGGCAGTCCAATGCTAGTTTCATGAATCAACCTTTTTGGCACTCCTTGAGATGTACCTCAATATATAGAAGACTATTAAGTCCTTCTCGGTTAAGAGACTTGATGCTTCAATGGTTAAAATAAAACACTATGGACTATTCATATTGCAACTTGAATTGCATATTTTTAGATCTATTTAAGTACATTACCTCTCTGACCAATGTATCAATTCAATCCTTGTACTGTACACTTTCTGCTTTGTGATGCTGAGCTCACTATTTGTCGGTGTCTGCAAAATTCCTTAGCTCTTCCTTCAGCTTGTTTGATTAACACTACATGAAGTTGTTCTTCATCAGTTTCTCTTTAGCATCCTCTTTCTATTTACTCCCCTTAATCCCATTCGTAAATGAATTAAGCTTGTCTCTTATATAGAAATAATATTTGTTGTTTCTTGGTTCTTGATTCTTGGTGTGATAAACAATCCATCCAATTAGATTTAAAGAAAAACTTCTAATTTGTCTCATAGATATCTTCTTTCCAACTATACAAATCATCTTTAAATCAATCACTTATCTCTGGTCGAATAAAATAAAGTAAACAACTAGTTAATTCTATATTTATCTTTGCCAGCTAGATATTTTGTCATTTTCTGAACTCTCTATTCTGTCGGTCACCACTACAGTTAGTTTTTGGTGAAAACTGTATGATCCGTCGATGAGACTCCAGTTAGCTTGGTGATCTCCATCCATCGAGCATCATTGGAATTTTACTCGTCAGGCAACTCTGTATCTTTGGTCATCAGGCACTTTGATTCTTTAGCTCATCGAGCAACCTTCTGATTTTGATTTTCAGGCATTCCATGGTTTTTCTTCATCAGGAAACACTATGCTTATGATCATCGAGTATCACTGTGACTGTTCTTCTTTTCTTTGTCTGACGGTGTACACTCCATCAGTGTTGTTTGTCACTTAGTGAATACTTTACTTTTATGTATTGTTGAAAGCATAACTTTGGTTCTCTGAAGTCTTTGGCATTATGTACATGACCATACAGATGATATCAAGTTGACATCAATGAAAATATAGTCCATTAACTGATTTAATGACTTGCATTATCTTTCAACTTAACATTATCAAACATTCAATCAGTTACATGTCATCAATTCTATGGTTTCACACCACTTTACTACGATGGAGTGTTTATTTCCTTAATTCATCTAGAGAATTAAGTTTCATAAGTAACTCCTATCGTGTTGCAAAGATGTGCATATCAAGCTCAAGCATTATTCTGATAGTTTTATGCTCAAGCTAAATAGAGATCATAGTTTTTTTTCTGTATAACATCTCAAATGGAGTGAAACCTATTGTTTTCTTTGAAGATGTCTTATATTCCTAGATGACTTAAGGAAGGTTGGTTTTCTATCTTTCCTATGCACAATTATTGTTTTTGTAAGGATGGATTCTATTTCCCTATTTTTAATCCCTACTTGTCCATTTTATTGCAGATGATAGGGTGTTGACTTCCTATGTCTGATATATTGTATTCCTTTACAAAGGTTGTGATTAGAGTGGATGTGAATTTGGCTCCTTGGTTAGTGAAAATCTCCCTAGGAACTCCATAACAGGTAAAAATCTTCTCATAGAGAAACTTGGAGACCTTGTTGTCCCTTCCATGTTTCATTGCCTTTAACTTGACCCACTTGGTGACATAAAAAATGCATACTAAGATGTATGATTTTACATTTGATGATCAATTAGCCCCACAAGTCTAATCCCCACTTTTTAAATGGTGTCACTACCACCTGTGGTTTAAGGGGCATTTCATTTTATCTGCTTGGTCTTCCCATTCTCTAACAACTATCACACTTCCTTGCATACTTGGATTCATCTCTATGGAGGGTATGCCATTAGTATGTTAAATTCAATATATTCATGGTTATTATCTTTGCTACAAAATTCTCTCCACATGGTTCATCATGACATGCATGCAAGATATCATAAGTCTCATCTTGTCTCACAGACCTCCTTATCACTTGATTTGGTCCAGTATAGAACATAGACCCTTCTATCCATGAAATACTGAAGGTCTTCTCAACAAGTAACCTCTTCTCCTTTAAGGAAAAGTGAGGAGGAATTTTTTTGCAACCAACTAATTTGCAATGTCAGGATACCAAGGGGTATGAATTGCAATGATGACGCAAGGAGGGAAAGAGAGAAGGGGCCTGAGGGAACTCCCAACTACCAAACCACCTTGCATAACCAATGCGAAATCCAAACAACATAGTGAGAGAAGAAACAATAGATATCCTTATATTAACTTGATCAAAATCATTACATGCTAGGCTGTAAGGCCTTCCCAATTTTGGCCATACATTCAATGAATTACAATAAGATCTTCATACAACAGAGATCACAAACCTTCAATATCAATATCTAAACATTTTCTTTCTTTCTCTAAGATTGATGCCTAAACTAAGAACATACAAATGAATATATACAAGAGTCCACTAAAGAGGTCAGTGCTCAAATTCATAAGAGAGACCTAGATTTAGGTCCAAACATATCCCAATGAGAGACCCCAAATCAATTATGCCATCAACATTAAATGAAGAAGTCAGCTAAGATCCAACTTCCAAAATAAGCATCTCAAGCAAAGCATGACCGAGCAACAAAGAGACTCAGGAAAAGAACACCTTGAGCAATAGGAAACAAAACCCGAGCGTCAAAAGATAAACCCAAGCAATAAGAAATAAACTGGCATGCCTGAGCAATAACACCCAAGCAGTAGAACTAAGCATTACTAAGTGATAGAAACAAGCATGCTCGAGCAGAACCTGAGCAGCAGAAAAGCTTTACCGAGCAACAGAGCCCAAGTAACAGAGTATTTCCCAAGCAACTTCTAAACAAAAACAAACATCTTTTTGGTTGACCAGGATTTCCAATGAACCAAGATACTCCTGCATCAAACACCCAGGGTTATAAGAAATGATCCCCTGAATCATGTATCAGGTCCAACCTAAAATGAATCCAACTTAGATTGAGAAATCCGAGATGAGTCCTCAATCGGTCTATTCTTCCATTTTACCAGATATTCCATGTATTCTTTTCCTCTTGTACTTCTACCAATTCTCTATTTCAAAATCTTCTCAATTTATTCTATCTGCTTCTTAGGATAATCAATTGGTACTATCATTTCTTCATCAGGTTCATGATATTCATACAAATCTAAAATATTGAATATAGGTGATATATCCATGTCATCAGGTAATTCAACTTCATAAGCATTTCCACTGTCAAACCTTCTCAGTATTTTGCAAGTACCACATTTCTTCATCTTCAGTTTACCATATGTTCCAATAGGAAATCTTCCTTTCTTTAGATGAACCATAACTTCATCACCAAATTTAAATATTTTATGTCTTCTTGATCTGTCTGCACTGTCTTTGTATTTCTGATTACTTTTCTCCAGCTTTTGTTTTACATCTTCATGCAATGTCTTCATAAATTTTGCAAATTCTTCTACTTCAACACTTCTTTTCTCTTCCCCAACAATATCTCTCAAGTCTGATATACCTCTCGGTTGTGTGCCATGAATAAGCTCAAAAGGTGTCTTTCTAGTACTTCTATTCATTAAACTATTGTATGCAAATTCAGCTTGTGGCAACATCAAATCCCAATTGCCTGGTGTGTCTCCAACTAAGCATCTCAAAAAATTACCCAAAGTTCAGTTTACAACCTCTATTTGTCCATCAGTCTGTGGATGAAATATAGAACTAAAATTCAACTCAGTATCCAACTTCTTCCAAAGTGTTCTCCAAAAATAGCTTACAAACTTAGTGTCTTAGTCAGAGATGATACTCTTTGGTAATCCATGCAATCTAAAAATTTCCTTAAAGAAAAGATCTATATGTACTGCATCTGATTTTTTATTACATGGTATGAAATGTGTCATCTTAGAAAATCTATCCACAACAACAAATATAGAATCATTACCTCTTGCTGTCCTAGTTAAGCCATGAACAAAATCCATACTGATATCACTCCAAGGTTTCTCAGGAACACTAATAGGTGTATACAAACCAGTATTCTGACTTACTCCTTTTGAAACTTTACAAACTCCACAACTTCTTAGAAATTTCTGAACGTCCTTATACAACTAAGGCCAGAAATACCTCTCCTTAAACAAACTCAATGTTTTATCAATACCAAAGTGTCCAAAAAATCCACTACTATGTTTCTCTTTTATCAAATTAGTTCTCATTGATCCTCTCAGTATACACAAATGAATACCTTTGAACAACATATCTTGCTAAATGAAATAATCTTCATACTTACTTTTTTTATTTGAATTAGGTGCTTTGCACACTCTTCACTACTCTGAAAATCAGGATCACTTTCATACAAATTCTTCATGTCATCAAAATTAAGAACTTCAATTCTCATTTCAGTCAACAAAGATCTTCTTCTACTCAATGCATCAGCAACTCTATTAGAAACTCCACTCTTATGCTTAATCACAAATGTAAAGATCTGCAAATACTCTACCCATTTCATATGTCTCTAATTCAACTTATTTTGAATACCAAATATTGTAAATCCTTATGATTAGTATACAACACAAATTCATTTGGCATCAAATAATGTCTCCACTTCTTCATAGCTTGCACAATAGCATAGAACTCTTGATCATAGACATAATGTTTTCTTTTTGCATCATTCAAATTTTTAATAAAGAAAGCAACAATTTTACCTTCTTGAGTCAACACAACTCTAATTGCACTTCCACTTGTATCACATTCAACCTGAAATACCTTATTGAAATCAGGTAAGTCTAACACAGGTAATTCAACAACCTTCAGATTCAAATCTTCAAAACTCTTATCAGCTCCATGTGTCCATTTGAATTCTCTTTTGTCTCCTCTCATTGTCTCAGTCATAGCATTATAAATAGAACTGAAATTTCTGATAAAATTCCTATAAAAACTTTCCAATCCATGAAATGATCTTACCTCAGTGACATTTTTAGGTGTAGGCCAACTCAATATAGCCTCAACCTTCTTAGGATCCATCTTCAAACCATCAGCTAAAATTATAAAACCCAAATACACAAGTTCTTTCATGAGGGAACACTTCTTCAGATTTATCAACAACTTTTCCTCTTTCAATCTCTGCAACACTTACATCTAATATGCATCAAATGCTCTTCTCTAGTCTTACTAAATATCAAAAGATCATCCAAATATACAATCACACACTTATTCAATAATTTCTTCAGAACTTCATTCATTAACCTCACAAATGTTCTCGGTGCATTAGTTAAACCAAAGGGCATAACCAACCACTCATACAAACCTTCCTTTGTCTTGAAAGAAGTCTTCCATTCATCACCATCTCTAATTCTGATCTGATGATATCCACTTTTCAAATAAATTTTGGTAAAATATCTTGCTCCACTAAAAACAATCCATTATGTCATCCATTCTCGGTATAGGAAACTTATACTTTACTGTGATCTTATTGATTGCTATGGAATCAGTGGACATTCATCATTCTCCATTCTTCTTAGGTGCTAATAATACAGGTACTACACATGGACTCAAACTTTCTCAGATCAAAACTTTGTTCAACAATTCATGAACTTGTCAGTTAAGCTCTTCATTTTTGGTTGGTGTTAACCTATGTGGTGCTTTGTTTGGAAAACTAGCTCCAAGAATCACATCCATACAATGACTGATATCTCTCATTGGTGGAAAACCATCAGGTACATTATCTTAAATTATCTCCTTGTACTCAATGAGTAACTTTTCAACTTCTGCAAGAATATCATCTTATGTATTCTTACTCAGTTTGTTAGGAATCAAAGCATAACAAATATCATTTCTTTTCAAATCTTTAACAAATTGTCTACCTTCCATCAGACAAACTTTCACAGATGTACATATCTCACCAACAAACTCTTCAACCAAAGGTAACAAAAATTGCTTCTTACCATAAACCCAAATAGTATATCTATTCAATCTTCCATCATGTAGAGCATGTCTATCATATTTCCAAGGTCTACCCAACAAAATATGACAACAATCCATAGGCATAATATCACACAGCACCTTATCATAATACTTTCCAATTTTCAAATTCACAAAACATCGTTCACTCACTATTAATGTATGATAATCCTTGATCCATGAGATCTGATAGGGTTTTGGATGTTTCATCCTCTCCAATTGCAAATTTGCAACCATTTCCTCAAATTCTAGATTCTCCAAGCTTCCACAGTCAATAATTACCTTCCAAACTTTGTCTGCAACTCTACATCTAGTCTTGAACAAAATTCTCCTAATCGGATCTTGCTTATCTTTCTCACTCCATAGTATCCTTCGGATCATGAAATTTCGTTCCTTTTTAGCTTCATTTGGTGACTCCTCTTGCACCAATGCATTTCTTCTACTACTGCCTTTCTTACTTGCATGTGTACACTCAAATGATTTATGTCCTTCTTCACCACAATTGTAACAAGTTACTTGGAATCCTTTTCTACTATAACCACCTCTAGAGTAATTACCTCTTCCTCGGTATGAATTTCCACCTTTTCATTCAGTCTTTCCTTTGTTTTGAGATGTGTCTAGAATTGACTTTTCTAGTTCAGATCTACTATTTTCAGCATGAGATCTACCTCTTCCTCTAGGGAATCTACCTCCTCTTCCTCTTTGTCTTTGTTCATATCTTCTATTCAACTTTTCCTTAGCTTTTAGGGATAATTGGTATGCCTCCTCAATGCTTTCCATCTTGACCAAAATCATTTCATCCTATATAGAACTTCTCAAGCCATTCAGGTATCTTGCTACTCTTTCCACTTCATCTTCAACATGTCCAGATCTAATGTCGAACGTGTAGAATTCTTCAATGTAGTCTTTTACTGATTTGACTTCTTTCTTCTTCAAACTTTGGAATCGCCAGATTAGGTTAATCTAATAATCACAAGGTAGAAAATTGCCTTTCAATTTTTTTACCATCTTATCCCATACCTTGATTTTGTCTTTACCTTTCTTCTTCCGATCAAATTGGAGATGTTCCCACCATAGGGATGCATGTCCTTTCAATTTTGTGCTTGAATTCTGTACCTTCTTGTCCTCTACTACATTCTCATATTCAAAATACTTTTCCATCTTAGTTATCAAGCCAATTAATTTGTCAGAATCCAATTTTCCCTTGTACTTATGAGGATTGAACTGAGGTGTTGAGTTTATACTTGTCAAGGCTCTCAGGAATCACTCTTCTTCCTGATTCATCACAGGTGCAGGTGCAACTTCACCTTGAACCTCTTAAATTTCATCATCACTAACATCATTAAGATGTTTTCCTCTACATTGGGCTGTCTCAATAGCTTCCAATCTTGCATCCATCTGTCTAAGCATATCAGCTAGACCTAGATCTGCATTTCCTCTCCCATGAACCATTTTGAATCCCTCTACAATTGTAGGTCAGATCGCAATCTACTACCCCACAACAATACCACCTAGGGTTAGGGTTTCAAGAAGGAACTTAGATCTCACCACGCTCTGATACCACCTAATGAAAGGAGGGCAGGAGAGAAGGAGCATAAGGGCACTCCCAACTACCAAACCACCTTGCAGAACCAATGCGGAAGGAAAACAACACAGTGAGAGAAAAAATAACAGATATCCTTATATTAACTTGATCAAAATCATTATATGTCTAGCTGTAAGGCCTTCCCATTTTCATCCATATATTCAATGAATTACAATAAGATCTTCATACAACAAAGATCACAGACCTTCAATCTCAATATATAAACATTTGCTTTCTTGCTCTAAGATTGATGCCTAAACTAAGAACATACAAACAAATATATACAAGAGTCCACCAAAGAGGTCGGGGCTCAAATTCATAAGAGAGACCCAGATTTAGGTCCACACACATCCCAATACCCCAAATCAATTATGCCATCAAAATTAAATGAAGAAGTCAGCCAAAGATCCAACTTCCAAAATAATCCTCTCGGGAAAAGCATAACTAAGCAACAGAGAGACTCGAGCAAAGAAAACCCCAAGAAACAAGAAACAAAACCTGAGCGTCAGAAGAGAAACCTAAGAAATAGGAAATAAATAGGTATGCTCGAGCAATAGGACCTGAGTAGAAGAACTAAGAATTACCAAGTGATAGAAACAAGCATGCCTTAGCAACAAAACCCGAGCAGCAGACAAGCTTTACCGAGCAACAAAGCCCGAGTAACAGAGTATTTCCTGAGCAGCTTCTAAATAAAACAAACATTTTTTTAGTTGAGAAGGATTGCTAATGACCCAATATTCTCCTACATCAAATGGAGAATAAGTTCTCATCTGGAATGAGCTATCAATTAATATGTGTGTATCATCCTTTGTTGTCATCCAAGACAAAAAATAATATACTAGATTTTCTTTCCCTGGCTTGTCAACAATAGTAATGTCAAACTCATGCATTAACAACAACCATCTTTCCAACCTTTCACTAATTGAAGGTTTTTTCATAAGGTACTTAATGGCTACATTATTTGTATGAAAAAATATTTGGTAACCATTAATGTAGTGCCTAAATCTATTTAATACATAGATAACAGCTAACATTTCCTTTTCTATCACATTATAGTTAAATTCAGACTCTTACAAGTTTTTATTGATAAATCATATGGAATTTTCTACTAGTGCTTCCTTTTGTCCCGAGAATTCACCAATAATATAATCTAATGCATTAATATATACGTGGAAAGGAATTTCCCAATTAGGTCCTTTCAAGACCAGTGCTTGAGTCAATGTTGTCTTCAAATAAAAAATGTTTTTTCACACTGTGACATCCATTGGAAATCAACATCTTTTTGTCCATAAGTTTTATAATGGTCTTTCCATATTACTAAAATCCTTTATGAATCTTCTATAATAACATGCATCGCCGAAGAAACTTTTGACATCTTTTTCTTGGCAGGGGTTGAAAGGTTTATGATGACTTTAATTTTTGCAAGATCAACTTGAATACCTACTTGTAAATTGTAGTGACCAAGCAATATTCCTTCCTACAACATCATGAAACACTTCACACTATTTAAGGACAGGTTGTGATCTTGACATCTCTTCAAAATTTTTTGCAAGTTGCTCAAGGCTTATTTATAAGTAGTACCATAAGCAATAAAGTCATCCATATAAAATTCTATGCATCCATGTGAAATATCTGAAAATATGTTGATGACTGCCCTTTGAAATGTAGTTGGAGCATTGCATAAGCCAAATGGTAGAACATAATAGGCGTAGGTTGGACAATTAAATGTTGTCTTCTTTTGGTCCTCATGTGCAATTATTATTTGGTTGTAACTACTGAAACCATCTAAGAATAAAAAGTATTACTTCCCTGCTATAGAATCTAGCACCTAATCAATAAAAGGGAGTGGAAAATTATCCTTCTTAGTTATAGCATCAAGCTCCCTATAATATACATAGACTCTCCATTTCCCCTCCATTTTAGAAACTATCACAAGAGGTGATACCCATTGGCTATCAGAAATGGGGTATATAAATCTGACATTCAATAATTTATGTAATTCCCCTTTTACTATCTCCCTTAATGTAGGATTAATCCTCCTTGGAGGTGACCTTACTAGTCTACAATCTTCCTTATTGTAGATTATGTGTGTGCATAATTTGGGATCAAGACCTTAAATATCATAGTAATCCTATGAAAATGCTTTCTCTTGAGATCCAAGAAATTCTTCCAAAGCTAACTGTTGCTCCTCGATAAGTTTGTTATTAATGTTCAAATACTTGCCTGGTGAAATCTCTACTTTCTTAGTTATTTCAATCATTGATGCTTCACTAAGGCAAGGAATTTTGTCTTCATGTAGCAGCAGTGTATGAATCATATATATGACTGTAGAAAATTTAGGAAAACAAGAAGAAGGAAGGATTGTTTGCAAAGGGCATACAAGACAGGGCAAACTCTATGGCTTTTAATCTCCCCCATAATGATTTTGAATGATATTAGAGAGTATTTATCCTCTTCTTGGAGTTGTAGGAAATAATCCCTACTAATTATCATATGTTATTCCACTAAATTGACTTCCTTAGTTTCTTCCCCTATATGAGCCCACACTGGTTGTCCTAAAACAGGCTTAGGTTAAGATGGAGGATAAAGAGAAATATTTTTAGTATTCATACCATCATAAATAGTCATGTCCCAGATCTACAACCTATAAAGGCATATGTAGTAGCCAACCAAGGTTTTCTTAGAATAATAGGATAACCTAACAGAGTTGATTTAGGTCTGAGAATCATAAAATCAGTTGGATATTCCCAAGACCCCAAGGTCACCACAAGGTCTTCTACCATGCCATCAGATTTAATAGTAGAGATATCTAAAAGCTACATGATAGTGGGTGTTGGCCTCAAATTGGTGATTTTAAGATGTTGCATAATATCCTTTATCATTACATTGATATCAACTCCTAGGTCTATTAAGAAATTTTGCACTTGAATTCCATTTATGAAAACTCAAGCCATAGGACTACCAGGATTAGAGTATTTATGGACAATTACTTTCCCAAGAATTATGTCTTCTAGCTGACCTATTACATGCACTGTTTGAGGATATTTTTTCTTGCTTCTAGGTTTCTTTAGAAAAGCTTATTTGATGGCTTTATTGTAAATTGGGACACCTTTAATGTCTTGAAACATAGGTATCTTGACGCAAATATGCTTCAACTAGTCTATCACATCAATAGTTGAATTTTCTTTTTCCTTGGTTACTTCTACTTCTAACCTTTGGGAGAATGGAGGTACTACAACAGATTTTGTAGGAATATTTGATTGATTTAGGTCAACAAGTGGATTATAGACACTATATTTGTCTTCCTCTTCTGTAGATAACTCAATTATGACTGGGGAAGAAGGGGTTGGTAAGGTTGTACCTGACCTAAGATGTATATCACTATACCAATAACATATGCATGACATTGATTTAGGTCAAAACAATAGACAAGTTGTTGTGGTTTATTATTAGGATTAGGGAAAGGTTGCACTAGAAATTGGGTAGGTCAAGGTAAGGTAGAATTTTTAGTAGGATGAAGCATTAATACTTTATTTTGAGGTTTTGGAAGTGGCTGTAACCAACCATTGGATTAGTTTCACCATTGCTGACCTTCCCTCCAATGGGATGTTTAATGATAGTTTCCTTGAGGTAGTTGATGAAGGGCGCTCCCCTTAATACCACAAACACATAATAGAAACAGAGAAGCAACAACAATTTGCAAGAACAAAAAATGGACTTCTTATTATCTCCACAAATGCGGAATTACAAACTTTCAGAATTACAATATGCAAAGCCACATGGGCATTCCCCTTACAATATTCTGTAGGACAAAGCCTCGAATTATTACCCAGATCTACCCAGAACTGTCCTGAAATGCCTAAGACAACACTACGGGCCTTCTTTATATAGGCAATTTCCACTACCCGAGAAGGTTCCAAAAATTTAGCCCTTAGGGCCGACCAAACTTAGAATTATTTTATTTTTCAATTTAGTACATCAAAGTCGGCTCAAAATAACTTTTGAAACCCGAACAAAATTTTGAAGGAAAA
>MU223227.1:712348-726774 GCA_018584345.1 Thuja plicata
GACTGAGATGAACCTCCACATGCAAAATCAGAACATTCTGAGATTGTATGACCAACTTACTAAAAATAGCAAGTTTCCATAAATAGCAGCTCTGCACAAGGTAGCCCTTATTGAAAAGAAAACAAAATTTTTTTTGGGTGATGCAAGATTGCCCTTACACCCAGGATGCTCCTGCATCAGTAGTTGTCATCCTCCTTGCTCAGTTTTTGCTAATTACCCTAGTTCTCTTGCCATTGTGGGTTGGATAATTAGGCCATGCATTCAGAGGATTATTCCAAGACTAAGGTGAAAATACTCTAAAATTTGGACGATAAGGGCATTACCACTGATTTTTAGGAGCATATGCTTTTGAATACAGACTACTAAAAGTTAAAGGGTCTTCTGGCATACCTTATCTTGGAGCCCATGGAGCTCTTTAAGAAATGAAGAAAATATGGTCATCATATCCTTCAAATGGCTTGAATTCTATGGGAATTTTTTTTCTTTCTATGTTGTCCACCATCTTACATATGCAATCCTTCTATTTGCAGTAAGGAAAATATTCTGCTAACATTGCCTCCGTCTCCTCACGATTCTTCTTATATTGAAGCTTTTCTAGCTGGGTAGCCATGTTGTCAATGATATATTTCTTGAATTATGATAGAAAATGTGTAATTTTTTCCCTAAAAAATTTGTTGGTTGTTTATTACCTCATAGTAGGTTGGTATCCTCTTCCCTTGTTTACAGATACTCTGGAATAGTTCTTACATATCTTCTTGATGTCATCCCAAGAAGCTTTTACAATGTCTACTCCTTCCATAAGGTCGAAGGCCTCATCACATCCCTCAGTAATCCCTCTAAGGAAGATAAATTTTTGAGAATCCACATTAAGTTGATTATTTCTAAACTTCCATGAACTAAAAAGGAACCTTGCAACATTGTTTGCTAAGCTCTCATTTTTTTTGTTGCATCTTAAAAATGTTATCTTCCCTCATACAACTTACCCTACAATATTATGTGTACTTATGGAGGAATATTGCTTTCATTTCATCCTAGGTATGCATAACATCCCTTCTTAAGCCCATGAACTACCTTAATGCTGGCTCCTTCATGGTAGCAGGAAACAGTTTAAGTCGATGAGCATCTGTGGTGTGGTCATAACTTCTACAAATAATTTCAAATTCAAATAGGAAAGTATTTGGGTCTTCTGTCACTAAGCCATAAAATTTGGGAAGGACTGAAGAAGGAATATTTGTGAGGTTTTGATTATCATTTTGGTTAGTGATGGGGAACTCAAAAGTGGGATGGTTAGGGCTATTTACAGTCATCCTTTCTTGATAGACTACCAATGCAAGTTGTTTAACAACTTGGTTTTGATCAACTGGGTCAATATGTGGATGAATATTAGAGTTGGGAAATATATCAACACAAGGGTTTGTGTCAACTAGATCTTCTAAGGAAGAGGAGGATGTGATGTCTAAATTTTCAATTGCATAAGGATACAAATTTTCCTCTCCTTCTTGGTGAACAAAAATATCACCTAGATGGTTATAAGGATCATTAGGAAGTAATCTCACTAAGGCATCTCTTCTTATTTCACTATGCATGCATTGGTAATCTTAGTAACAACAATGGGTCTTAACTTCTAACAAACTTAAATATTTACTTGAAGAAAACTATAGTACACTATTGCAAACAAATAGCTACTACAAAGGACTTCCTAGTTTAGCACCATCCCAGGCAACGCTGCCAAAAATGTTGGTCTCATACAATGGATTAAATAAATAGTCTATAAAACCTTAACTCAGGGACTAGACATCCATGTCAATTATCTATCTTATTCATCTCAAATATTCATTTTTTTTTCAGCCCAGGGACATGTTACTTGAAATGGGTCTACAAGTTATATGCACTAGGAACTCATTTTGTAGCCATGCTTCTACAACTCAAAAGGAAATAATGCTACAAGTAAAGTTCATGGAAGGAAATAACTAAAACACTCATATTAAATATCATCTAAATTGCATCCAATTTAACAAAATAAATGAAATGTATTGACAACAACTAGGAACAACTCTTCCTTCTTTGGGTGCATGAACAATTATATGAATTATTTCCTAGTGGCTATAGGAACAAACAACTTTCAAAATGGGAATAACTAATGTATGAAAAGTAACTCCCAATTTCTACTGACATAATACTCACTAAGTGGTACCCCTTTTCTGAGTCTTCTCAAAACTCAACTATATTCTTCCAAATTAAAATATTATTTTATTAATCAAAAAGTGATGTTACATACTAATCGCTAAAAACTGCTTTACTGTAAACTAAAAAATGAAAGTTACAATGGACATGATTCTTATAACTCCTTTGAAAGAGTAGCTATGCCTTATTTATAAGGAAAACTATAACTAACCTTAACTATCATAAATTCCACTCCCATGCTAGTAGGACACTGATTTATTATAGCATAAAATAGGGAGTTATACTTCGAAGTAGAAACAATCAAGTATGTTTCTATTATGGAGAAAATATAGCATAACTAACTATCCCTAAATTTATTCTTCTTCATAAATGAAATTATGATTACATTATTAATTCTTTATGGCTGCTTGATGATGGTTGTTGAATTCTTCAAGTTTGGAGTTTGTCTTCAACTGACTAATCTGCTAGAACCTTCTTTTTGCAAGTTCTTCGATTGATGACTTTCTCTTTTGTATGAGATCATTAGAATGCACAAAAATATAGGCATGTATACATATCACATCAAAATAAACATTCATTCATTAACATGCATAATTAACATGAATATTTCACATAGCAACATAGGTCATGCATTAGGCTCATTTATCCAACCAAAAAGACATAAAGGATAGGTTTATAACCATGATCAATAGTCTTAAGGAGTTATCTAAAAGTTGGCATAAAAAATATAAACAAGGTATTTAAAACCGTATGATAGTCTAGGAACATCCTAAAATATCTTCTAAAAGTATTAAACCTATGATAGAAATGAGCTATTAAATGGGCTCATCAACAAGCATGACAACCCAGCTAAGACCCAAAGCCATGATCACATAAACTTAGTGAGGGATTTCACAAAGTAATTTTAGCTACCCAATATGAGAGCATGGGCCAATAGGTTGAAACCTCTTAGGCTAGTAAAAATGACTGATGGGAATCTATTGACAGGACTTTGTGACCAGTCCAATCAACAGTGGATAAATTGTCACTAGGTACCTGGGTACCGACCAACTTCTCTTGTAAAGGTTGTCTAGAGAATAAATTATCCAAGCCTTCAAGCACCTGAGTGTCGGGTCTCGATGGTGTGGGGAGCTAAGTTGGGTGAGTGACTATTTTTGTTTGGGGGGATAGCTAGTTTTTGACTCGTTTTCTCCAGGGATTTCAGTGTAGGTCAGGGTTCCTACAAGCATGCTAAGTTTACCAAATAAACAACAAAAGATAGGCTAGATTTAAGAGTTTATTACTTCTACTTAAAGTCATGCAACATATTCCCAACATCAACAATGCTCTAATGAACTACACTAATTATTGAATACATACAGAACCAACAGTTCATACATATTCAATAGCAAGGGGAAATGAGATCATTAATCTAATAAAACATTAGAGAAAAGGACATTAGAAACACACATCAAAAAAAATATTGCTAACTTAGAGATCAGAACATCAACAACATCATTGCCAAAAATTATTCTTCCTTCTTCACTAACAATGTGTTCTAGCATCACTTGTGTGTACATCAATGGCTTCAAGGGAGCATCTAAAAACTAAGAACTACTGAGCATTGAGCTCCTGCAACTACTGGAAATGAAAAGTGCTATTTTTTATTACTTGGACTGCAAAATCATCAATTTTGATGACCCTTGTTATGAGGTTGAACTTCTTATTTATACACATAGTTTGCCCTAAAAACAACCTAATCTACTTGTACACTCAACATTAAAATACAATATCTGGTGGTCGGTACTACCTGCACCACTTATAATCACATTGAAAAGAGAAGAGGTCTAACAAGACAGAGGAAGAAGACAAAAAAATAAGTTGGAAGAATCAGCATCGAGAAGAGCACCGGAGGTAAAGATAGAAAAAATCCGATCTTCCTGAAGTTCAAGGCTACATGCCTCATCAATGAAAAATGTGACTCACTATCTTTGACACACTAGATAGTTAATAATGGAGTGAAACCTTGGGAAAATCACCTATCAGAGCCATCCCTCTATCTGACATACCTTACCGGGATCATCTACCATCTGACCCCCTTATTAATTGTTTGACACTGACCGGTTAGCTCCCTGGAACCTGGACACGGGTCACTAAAATAATATAAAACTTTTGGTTTCATAATTTGAGAGTCTGGGAGCTTACGCTCAAAGAATAATGAATGTTCAAAAATTCACCCTGCTAGTGAAAATCTCTAGAGTCTAGAGAACTTTACTGTTCCTTGTTTTTCTTGAAGGCCTCTAAAATCTGGCCAATATAATCTTCATATATGTCCTTGTTATTATCACACCGGTCACTAATGATTCCAAATATTTCTTCAATATCTTCAGCCTCATCCTAGAATTCTTCAACTATCTTTACAGACTCATGAGCCAGGAGCATCATATTAGATATTCTTGAAATGTTTCCTCCTTCGATGTCTCTGAAAAACTGATACCAGGACTCCATCAACTCATCAAATTTACTGAGGACATAATCCTGTAGGGCACAAGTCCTGGTGGTGAAGGGATCAACTTGTGAAACCCTTCCAACAAATGCTTTATACAGGTCCATAGGATGCTGGATCACCATGATCTTATCTTTTAGGGTCATAATCAGTTGCTTTCTTACCTCAATTTTGAGGCCAAGTCTAGAGTGCTAGGCCCTGAGGAATCTGAAGGGTTCTTCTCCCAAAATTCCTACCTTTGTGATGACTTCCTCTCTAAAGTTTATTACTTCTTCCAATCGGGTCCTCCACTCCTCATATTTCTCTATGTCCTTTTCCCATAGGACGACGACACCATTTACCTGGCCCAAAATATTACTGACTAGATAAAGGTCTGGGAGTGTTGCCTCTAAGAAAATTACCTTACAAACTTGATCTAATCTGCAATCCACCCATCTACAGCCTATGCCTTCTTTTTCATGGCCCTAAGAGCATCCATGTCACCCTTTGGAAGTGGTGGCCTTGAGGTAGAGGCTTTCAGATGGATCTTGACAAGTGGATGTGTAAGTTTTGTGAGAATCCTGAGGAGATTTTCATTCTTTTCCCTTTCCTCCTTCAACTTCTACGACTATTTGTCATATTGGACCTCGACTGCCCAGGTAGCTTCTCTCAATAGGTCCAACTCACCTTGCTTATCTCTCCTCCCTAGAGGCACTTCTATGACTACATAGTCTTCATCCCCTGTTGTCACCACATCTATATTTGAGGGAGGGGTTACATTTATTACAACTTTATTTCATCCCAGACCAGTTCGAAGGGTATGGATGGTCCTGGTCTTCTTCGGATTTTTAGCCTCTTAGTTCTAGGCCATCATCTCAGCCAAGGAGAGGGGAACACCTACTGCCACCAAGAATTTTATTTTCCTGGATTCTACCAGCCATTGTGGTGGCTAGGGAAGTCTTACTGCTAAGGCCTGAGCATTAGGGCCTTCTTCGGGGTTTGGTGGTGTATCCCCGGT
Organism: Thuja plicata; assembly: GCA_018584345.1. Taxonomy (NCBI): domain Eukaryota; kingdom Viridiplantae; phylum Streptophyta; class Pinopsida; order Cupressales; family Cupressaceae; genus Thuja; species Thuja plicata. The sequence continues at coordinate 718,015 of MU223227.1, forward strand.
ATCTACGGTCACATCAGACTATTTTTCCTTTTCCTGTTCCCTGGGGTTTTTGGTGTCTTTCACCCTGGCGGCATTATCTTCTATGGTGTCATGGACCCCATCTCTACCAACACTAGTATCATCCATATTAATAGGGTTCTCCCCATCCTTTTCAACATCTATTGAATCAATATTTATATCTTCAGGGTTCTTCCCCTCATCCTGCTGCTGCTATTCATCTTTGTCATCATTCACCAGGACATCCTTCTCCATGGGCACATCCTCCAGAGGAGGCGGAGGTGTCTGACCAATATTTGACAGTTGGGTCATTGAGACTACCTCACTGAATGTTGTACTCTGGGGCACTTGATCTCCTGGAGTAACTGAAGGTGTTTGGAGCATGACGGTTGGGGGTACTGTTGATCTCGAAGGTCCAGTTTCCCCAGTTGTCAATTTCTCATCATTTTTTTGCCTTAGATTTGTCTCGATCCCCTGGACCGATGTTTTCCCCACATAAATTCATAAGCTCATCAATCCCAAAGAAGTCATCAAAATCATCATGCAGAGGGGAGGTCTCTAGGAGATTCTCTGGTTCGGGGGAGTCTAGAATAACTTCCACCGACGGAATGTTGGGCATGTCGGGGCCTGTGTCTGTACTCATGGGATTCTCTTCCCTTTGCTTCTTTCTTCTTAACTGCAATGGTGCCTTGACATCCAGAATATCTATAAAATATGCCTTGGCCTCTGTCTACTAGCTCATGAGTGGCGCTAATGAATGGGATCCTGCTAGGCGGGAAGATCCCACTGGAGTGATTGGAAGACCACGAGCAAGCTGGGAGCTTAGTTTTTGTCTCATGTATTGGGACACCTGTAGCTGATCATGAATTTGCTTCAAAATGGGGAGTAGACCCTAGAGAGTAACCTAGGCTGAGGTGCCTTCCTTTTCCTTCCCCTTGTGTTTAGTTGGTCCCACGGCTCCAGAGGTCGAAATAGACCCTCGCAAGATTGGACCCTTACGAGTTCTCCTCTTGCATACTTGTTCAAAGTATTTGTGGCTATTTTCTATGATGTTACAACTCACATCCTTAATTTTTAAACTCTTTGGGGTGTCCCAAACTACCAGAGGGAGATCCAACTTGTCGATCCCCTGGTCTTTGTATGATGGGTCCTCTAGGGGCCCATTGTCTAAAAAACATTTTAGAAAGTACCGAAGGCTGATGGTCTCCATCATTCCTTTGGACATTCGTGAATACTATTGGGCCCAGAGATCAAAACTATCTTGACAATCTACCCAGAAATATTCAATGTGAATTCTATGCAGTGTGGATGCCCGGGGTAGCGCCGCGCTTATCTTGTCAACTAGATCAAAATTATTCCTTGTAAGGTGGAATTTCGCCAGTCCCAGGCTCTTGAATTCATTATCAACTTCCTTAGCCACTATGAGACTACAAGAATAGTTCCCACAAGTGATTGGAAATGGAATGTATGTAACCCTCTTTAAGACAAAGAATGCATGGAGTTCTAGGATTTTCCTATAGAACTCTAATGAATAATCCTATCCCCGCAATGCCTGGAGAGTAGGTAGGGCTTCCCAGAGAACCCGGTTACCTGAATATAAGAATGTTGCTAAAATTGAATGAAATAATTTCCATATGTACTCACAAAGGTCATCACCTCCTGTGAAAATTGGTACTCAGAGTCCTGAGTAAGTGTCAAAATGTTATGGTAAATGAACGTGTCATTTACTCTACAAAAATGGGGAAAAGAGGGTTCCCATTAGATATAGGGATAATGTTCCCATGGGAAAAGCTAGCTAGGTCCATTCCTGAGAATTCCCACTATCTACAAACCCCAAAGAGAAGGTCTTTGTTGGGCCAATGCCCATAATACATATGAAGTCATGTAGAACTTTGAATTCCAGAGGACATTCTTTAGCTGGAAGTCTACATGATTGGCAATGTTGGTCGCCCAGTCGAAGGTCTAACTATAGGTGGTGATGCAGTAAATGAAATAATATATCCATTCTAAAAATTCCTTGGCATGGGGCTCTCCAAAAAACCTACACAAAAATATGATTCCTGCCTGTATGCATTCCTTGAAGTCTCCACAGGGAATCTTCAGCTTCATCTTCTTATAGTCCCTTCTCGGGGACTTTAGCCAGTGAGTATTGAGATGTTGCTAGATGAGAGTGGGAATTTCTTCAAACTCCTTCAGTGACACAGATTGGATGATAAAAATGGCTCCCTTGAACTAGGGGATTCCCAGTCCTGAAGCAAAAGTGGTGGCATCCAGAGTAACAATGGCCGGTGGGTAGTGCAGTGGTAGAGAGTTGGCAAACAAAATAACCCGGGTGGGAGCATTGTAGTTCTTCACCAGTTGAAGGATCAATTTTTCTGCTTCCACCAAGTAGGGGAAACATGTAGCTTTGATGATTTTAGAGGTGGCCATGTTCTTTGCCATATCATCTCCGACAACCCTCTATTGGTACATCATTTGGACAAGGCCCTACAATTTAGCCCATAGTCTAGGCTCTGTATCTATGATATCCTATAGCTTGGAGTCCACTTTAGACCCCACAAGAGCACCCTCCCTGGGGTATTTGGAAGTTAATGGGAGCTTGGCCAACATCTTCTCTGCCTTTTTCTTTGTGGCCACTCGAGTGGAGGTAGTTGGAAGCTCTGAACTTCTAGGAGGAGTTGTTACTTCAGACATTTTGTTGGATAACTTGCAACCTGCAAGATCGAACAATTGTCAATAAAAATATTAAACAATTTTATGGACTCCAGGGAGTTCACCACCATCTCACACCTATTCAAAATGTTAGTGTGCATCAAAATCCTAGAATATAATAGTTAATAATGATTGGATTTTGATCATCACCTAGAGGTCCTCAGGTATTTGTTCATTTGACAAAGTGGGATGAAATCCTAGGAACCTCTTAGCACCCAGAGTTCAGAAAAACTAGCCATTATCAAAGTGACCAGATAGTGAGTCATACTTGGATGATATGGGTTGTCATGTGGTCATGCGATAAATAGTGTAATGGCCCTTAATGGTGATAGGTGGGTTGACACGAGTGAAATGAATGCCAGATAAGATGTTTTTGAATGCTCTCATGGGGGAATTAATCCTGCCATCAATGATGAAGTGGTAGAGGAGAGAGAAAACTACCATGGCTCAAACAGGCGAGGTGTCAAGTTTGAGCCAGGTGGACACTGTGAAGGAAACCTTGAAAATTGGGTTATAATGTACAAAGCATGACGAGATCACCATAGCGAAGGTTGCCAAGACAATGTACAGACCAAAATATATAGGAGAAGCTGGAAAATGATGCAATTTACAAGAACCATGACACTCTACAGAAAGACTTCAATAATTTACAACATTTACACTATTGTACATCATTTACAGGGGAGAACAGAATGTGAGGAAGGTGGACAACCTTCCTGCAAAGCCATCCCACCAATGGGAGGTGACAACAAACACAAAAGCAAAGTGAAAAAAATAAAGAAAAAGAAAAAAGAGGGAAAACCAAGCACAAGAAGAAGAAAACAAAACCAGAAAGAGGAGAGCCGAAGGACCTACCTTAACACCCATAAATGTAGGAAGAGGAGAATGGGAGGTGCTCTACAAACCAAGAAGCCTTCACAGACTATGAACACCCACAATCTTGCAAGAAATCTGAGAAACATGTACAAACTCATATATCAGCTCAACTGCAAGGCACTATTAAACTTCCAAATCAATTCGCACTTAATTCACAATTTTTCTCTTAATCGCTCTAAGTAATCTTGTTCATGGTAAATGTGAAAGTGACAAGTAAATCTTTATTTATACCTCTAGGGTAAAAACATGTTGCTTCCTTTTGTGAACCTTGAGAAAGGCAAACCCTCTGGACTTTGAGCTCGGGGATTCCATACAACCATACCCTTTGCTAAAAGAGGAAGTGGTGACAGAGGATCTCAGAGTCTGAAATCTAGCTGGAATAAAGAAGAAAAACACTCTGGGACCGGGCCCCAAAGAAAGGAAGACCAAAAGGGAACACAACACCGACCCCGCGAAGGCAAAGGTAGGAGAAAACAAAAGAAAACCAAAAGAAACCAGGGGAGAACAAAAGAAAAAGGGGGACCCAAAATTTTTCCTACAAAATGTAGGGATGGGTATGCAGGGCATAACAAATAGGGACTCATTGGGATGAATGCCTTAGTGCATTTGAGAACTTCAAAATCTCTAGTTAACAAAACTGGAACTCACCTTTTAAATGGAGTATTTTTCTTGTAAGGCATGAGGTGTCTGAGAAAATATGACTCATCATTGATTCAACCCTTCAGTCTTTCGTCAATTGTGTAGTGTGTGCTTTGAAAGACAACTGAGTTGATAATTTCTGGGAGAAACAAAGAGGAGGCACTAAATACATCAAACCAAAATTGTTACATCTTGCATGATCCCCTGGATCTTAAAATTCTCTATTCTTCAGTTCTTCTCTTTTATTTTCTTGGAAGATGGGAAGGTGGTACTCCTTTCACCATGAACCTTAAGCTTAGCTAATTTTAACAGTGGTACTTCTTTCACCTTGCCATCCATTTTAAATTTATGAATAGGAGAGAACATTCTAGACCTGGTATATTTTTATGATTTTCAGACTTGGTCAATAACTAGTGCAATTGATCTGCCCTCAAGGACCATGCGATTACTCACTTCTTAGATTTTCTATTAGCTAATGTTGATACTTTCAAGATATGAATCTGATGAAGATTACCCATAACCTTTTACCATATGCACAAAACAACTCCAGAGTGTAGACAAATTCCACCATGCTAATAATAGATTCTGGACTAGTCAAAATGCCTAAGGTACCATTCCAGGGACTAGATGTCATGTGAAGCATACCTATCTACAAGAAGAGGGTAACATGTTGGGAACCCGAAAAACAAATGAAAAACAAATGAAAAACAAAAGAAAAGAAAAAAAAGGAAAAAGGAAAGAAGGCAGCCCTGGAGGACTACTGACAACTATTTACAAGGACAAGGCACTCCCAAGGAGCACCGAGAAAAGATATTTACAAGCAGAAACCTTTACATATAGTACAACTTTGAGAAAAATTACCACTCACCTCATTCAAAGTAGTGTTTAAGAAACTGTCCATTGACAGGCAATGGGATGGCTTCTCCAGTCATAGTACTGAGGTGAGAAGTATTTTCCCTGTAGATCTTAGAAATCAGATATGGTCCAAGCCAGAGCCTTTGAAATTTGGTATGCCTTCCTTTATTTTCTCGGGCCTTGTCCCACAGAAGGACTAGGTCTGAAACCTGAAAGGCCTTATATTGGGCTCTGTAGTCAAACCATCTTTTAACTACTAATTGATGATGTATAAAATGTTCCAGTGCCACGTCTCTTTGTTCCTCCATTCTCACCAGGTTTAGGAGCTGAACTTTCACAATGTTGTCCCAGTTGTTAAATTTCTACATAAACTGTAAGACCGGGATTTGTAAGTTGATAGGGAAAACAAGATTCTGACCATAAACCAGATGAAATGGGGAAGTCCATAGAGCTTCCTTGATTCTGATACAATCTTTCCAAAGGGTGAATCTAAGCTTTTGGTGCCAGTCCCAGGGGTTTTGTTCTAACAAGTGTATGATCACCTTTAACAAATTTTTATTAGTAGATTCTGCCACACCATCACCCTGGGGGTAATATTTTCTAGAGAAATTCAAGGTGATCTTCCTCTCATAGGTCCATTCTAGTAATTGCACCAAAGAGAATGTCAGACCATTGTCACACACTATAGCGAATGGCATTGCGAAATGGGTGACTATGTTTTCTTCTATAAATTTGATAACTACATCTGCCATGTTGTTTTTGTAGGGAATTGCCTCAGACCACTAGGTGTAGTAATCTATAGAAGTTAGAATATACTGGTGGTTCATAGATGAGTTGGGGTTTATTTCCCCAATAAAATTGAACGCCCATTGGGTGAAGGGTAAGACTTTAAAGACCGGCTGCAAAGGCATGGCTGGGTTTCACTCACAATGGGATACAGTTTGATAAGTGTGGCACTTCCTCATGCGAGTGTAGACTTCTTTGAATATGAAGGGCCAATAGCATCTGACCTAGAGAATCTGGTGGGTAGTGGCATCAATTTAGCCATGCCTAGTTCTGAACTGCATCTGAAATTATTCTATCATTTTAGCAACTTGGTTCTGATCTATGCACCAGAGGTAAATCCCTTCAAAATTCCTGTGAAAAAGTGTTCTATTTTTTATCATGAAATGTGCACTTTTCAGCTATAGGGCGCAACATTTGTTTGGGGGAAGCCCCTCTAGGCATCTTTTATTAAGAAATAGGTACACCAAATCAGTATACCATGGGTCTTGAGTGACGGACTCCACTGTATAAGTTTGGCATTCAATTCTTGGACTTGATTCTGCCACTGATCTACATAGTCCCTGGTGTTAGACTATCTTCATTTTTTGCATTTCTAGATCATACTCTTGGAGGATGGCCATCCATTTCCCCTGACATTCACCCAGTTCACTCTGCAGTAGTAAAGATTTTATATCCTGGTCTGGAATGATAGAATGCACTTTTCTCTGGAGAATATAGTGCCAGAATTTCTTCATGGCCTAGACTAGAGAAAAAGACCTCTTTTCCAAAGGTGAATATCAGAGTTCAAAATTCTTGAAGGGGGATCTCATGAAAGCAATGGGTCGCTCTTCCCCTTCAACTTTTTGGGTTAGGACTGCCACTGTAGAATGCGGGGAAGCGAAGGAGTATATGTGGAATGGGAGGGAATAGTCCAGACTTGCCAAGACTAGTACCTCCACTATGGTTTGCTTGATCTAAGAAAGATTTTGCTTCACTTCAGGGCTCCACGCAATCTTTATGTCTTTCTTCATCATGTTATTGAGTGGTTTAACTATCTCGGTGAATCCAGTGATGAACCACTGGACAAAGTTTATCTTTCTGAAGAAAGATCTCATTTATTTCTTACTGCCAGGCATCTGTAAATTCAACAGTGCCTCATCCCTCTTAGGGTCAATGTATATCCCCTTCTGAGAGACTATATACCCAAGCGGCTTCCCTTCAGTGACCCTAAATATGCATTTCTTAGGGTTGAAGGATATAACAAACTGACAACATCTCTAAAAAATTTGGGCGAGGTGGGCGAAGTGATCATGCCTATTCTAGGAAAAGACTGTTAAATCATCCATATAGATGGTTATGCATTTGTTTACTATGCTCTCAAAAGAAATGTCCATAGACTTTTGAAATGTTTCCCCCATGTTGATGAGGCCAAAGGGCATTCTCTGATATGAAAATGTTCTCCACTTGGTGGTGAACACCATTTTATCTCTATCCTTGTACTTAACCGTAACCTGGTTATATTCGGAGTACCCATACATGAAGGACATCATTTGAGAACCATTAACAATTTGTAACACCTCATCTAACGAGGGGAGAGGGTGATTTTCCTTCTTGGATGCCTTGTTTAAATTGTAAAAATCCACACATGGGTAGATTTCTCTATTATTCTTTCACATGGGGCTGAGGTTGGAAACCCAAGTTGTGTGCCAGATAGGAAAGATAATCCAGGCTGATAGTAGTTTTTGAACCTCCTGATAAATTAGAGGTTCGATCAATGGGTTTACTGGCCTCTGCTTTCACCCAAAAAGCTTAGCATTTGGTTTTAGTGGGATGGTATGGGTCATGATGGATATGTCATAGGTCTTTAAATCCTCATACCCCCACGCAATAACATCAATGTATTTTCAGAGAACTGCAATAATCTTTTCCTTCTCCTCTAGGGAGTAGGAGGTGCCAATGTGTACAAATTTTTATTCATCATCCTTGTCGATGTTGATATTTTCAAATTTTCCTCCCTCAGAGGAGGATGATATCTTATCTCGCCCTTGCGGGTCTGAATCAAAGATACACTCAAGAGCTACCATCCCCTTTGGTATGGTGTTGGCTAGAAAGCTAATGATCTTGTCATCTTCTTCACCTTGCTCAGTATCGTCGTTATCTCTTTCTTCCACTATATGATCCTCGAAGATGCAAATTGTATGCAATGAAAATCCCTGCAGCTGCACAACAAGTCAAAACATGCAAAACATGCAAAACACAAGATATACCAATAAATTAAAGCATGAAAAGAACTTGAAACACAACCAAATTCTCACTACAACCTCCGATGAGCCAAAACAAGTGCACCCAAGACTTGTTTGATTTGCTCTTAGAGATTTTGTGGGTGTGCTCTCCCAACACAATGCAATAAATCCCACTATGATGCAAGCTAGAAGATGGTGAAGGGATTGAGAACAAGTATGAGGAACTTTCCCCAAGCTTCACATGATGAAGATTGAGAATGAAATAGCAAATCTAGAATGAAGATGCAAGATGAAATAAACTAAGATTGATTCCATTACCTAACATGTAATATCTAGATGACCTAATGCTCAAAGAAGCTAAATAGAATGAAGACTAAGACATGGTCAAGAAAATGCTCTAAAATGCAATCACTAGCTAGTTACTCTCACTAGTTACTCTAGTTGCAAAATGAGGAGTGAGGCCTCCTTTTATAGATTTGACATGAAAAATGAAGAGCTGAGATTAAGTGGTGGAAAATGAGTGTCTGAGATTAAAGGTTAGGTAGCGTTTTGGTGGGAGTGAAGGAGATTAAGAGGCAAAAGAAATGAGTGGCTAGGATTAAGAGGCTAAAGAGAGAGGAGTTGACTTTTGAACTAAAATCCAAATGAAGAGACAAGTGACAAGTGTCACAAG
>MU223227.1:726824-747934 GCA_018584345.1 Thuja plicata
ATGAGTGGCTAGGATTAAGAGGCTAAAGAGAGAGGAGTTGACTTTTGAACTAAAATCCAAATGAAGAGACAAGTGACAAGTGTCACAAGCTCATAATTTTGGAGTTGATCCATGAGAATGCACATGATTGACTAGAGAAGGATTAATGAATTGAGAAAATAAACAAAAATGTTTATTTAATAAATATAGGAAAAGCTCAAAATTAAATAAATAAAATTTATTTAATTTAACAGAGAAAAGGGTAAATGAATTATCTAAATAAATAATAATATTTATTTAAATAATAGAGGAAAAAGGCTTAAAATTAAATAAATAAAATTTATTTAATTTTAAAAGGCTAAGTGAATTAATTAAATTAATAATTTAACTAATAAAGGGATTAAGACATTTTTTGATGTCTACATTTTGCCCCTCTTTGATGTGATGTCAAGATCAACATCACGTCAAAGAAAAGAAAAGGAAGATGCCTCAACCATGGGAGGAAAGGATGACGAGGAGGTAATAGTATGTGCCCTCGAGAGGACATGTGGGTTTGGAGAACACGAATGTGCTCTCAAAATGGGGATGAGGAGAATATGAAGAAGGGAGAGGTAGAGGGTCTAAAAAGAAAGACCTCACTGTGCAAAATACAATCTATCTAAAATGCAATGCAAATGAATTTTGTAAATATTGGAGAGCACAACCTGGATTTTGATATGATACTTGACGATATGCACCAAGGTATGAGGAACCAAGATGACAAGGTGTCAAGTATGTGAGAAAAGAGATAATGATAAAATGATCAAGTACAAAAAATACTAACACATACAAGCAACAAGCAAGCATGCACAACTAGCCAAAGGCAAACCAACATGTTGCCCCTAGGCAGCTGAAAACCAATTGATTGCTCGATTGATGAAGGATGACAAAGTTAACGATAAAAACAATGCACATCCAAGGGATTGGGAAGGATACATCCCATGATGATGATTGGATAAAAAATTGATCAATTGATTACCGGTTGATTCAGATTAACATGCATGCATGATTAAAGATTGATATGCCAGATTGCAGTGTTGGATTACATGCACTAGTATTGATCATGGTTGATTTTTATTATAATTTTAAGAGTGTTTTTAATTTTTATAGATTTTTAATGTTTCATTTTAGATTTTTAAGATTTTTTAAAGATTTTTTAATTTTGTTAAGATTTTTAATTTTTGAAGGATTTTTAATTTTTTATGAATTTTGTAAGATTTTTTAATGATTTTTAATTTTTAAATGAATTTTTGAAGGATTTTTAATTTTTTAATGATTTTAAAGGAGGGTCGGCTCTACCCCCACATAGCGGCGGTGCAAAATGTATGCAATTAAAATCCCTGCAGCTGCAAAACATGCAAAACACAAGATATACCAATAAATTAAAGCATGAAAAGAACTTGAAACACAACCAAATTCTCACTACAACCTCCGATGAGCTAAAACAAGTGTACCCAATACTTGTTTGATTTGCTCTTAGAGATTTTGTGGGTGTGCTCTCCCAACACAATGCAATAAATCCCACTATGATGCAAGCTAGAAGATGGTGAAGGGATTGAGAATAAGTATGAGGAACTTTTCCCAAGCTTCACATGATGAAGATTGAGAATGAAATAGCAAATCTAGAATGAAGATGCAAGATGAAATAAACTAAGATTGATTCCATTACCTAACATGTAATATCTAGATGATCTAATGCTCAATGAAGCTAAATAGAATGAAGACTAAGAAATGCTCAAGAAAATTCTCTAAAATGCAAATCACTAGCTAGTTACTCTCACACTAGTTGCAAAATGAGGAGTGAGGCCTCCTTTTATGAATTTGACATTAAAAATGAAGGGCTGAGATTAAAGGTTAGGTAGGGTTTTGGTGGGAGTGAAGGAGATTAAGAGGCAAAAAAATGAGTGGCTAGGATTAAGAGGCTAAAGAGAGAGGAGTTGACTTTTGAACTAAAAGCCAAATGAAGAGACAAGTGACAAGTGTCACAAGCTCATAATTTTGGAGTTGATCCATGAGAATGCACATGATTGGCTAGAGAAGGATTAATGAATTTAGAAAATAAACAAAAATGTTTATTTAATAAATATAGGAAAAGCTCAAAATTAAATAAATAAAATTTATTTAATTTAACAGAGAAAAAGGTAAATGAATTATCTAAATAAATAATAATATTTATTTAAATAATAGAGGAAAAAGGCTTAAAATTAAATAAATAAAATTTATTTAATTTTAAAAGGTTAAGTGAATTAATTAAATTAATAATTTAACTAATAAAGGGATTAAGACATTTTTTGATGTCTACACCAACATTGGCCATGAAGGCCAGAATATGTTGGTCATCCTCAAAAACCTGAAAGTGAGTGATATTATTCGGGATGGACGGGGTGGGGATCATCTCAACAGAAAACTTTCGTAGTCAGGAGCCAGCCATTGGCTCAAGGGTGCTGGTAGACACAGCAAGGACATCTAGAACATAGTTACATTTCCAGGGAATAAGCTCAATGCCAAAAGCATCAAAGTCTTCAATTAGGCTCCATGCCCGGTTACGATATGCAACCAGCCTTTTAGCATGACATGTGTATTGGCTCCAGACCTGTTTTACAATCAACTCTAAATCACCCATCGCCCGGAGGTGGGTGATCCCTTTTCTCAATATGAATAGGATTCTGAGGACCAAGGCCTCGTACTCCATGACATTGTTCATGCAGTTAAATTGTAGTCTGTAAGACGTAAGGAAGGAATTCCCCCGCGGGTTGATTAGTTCTACTCCGGCTCCGTAGCCTTGTTTATTCCAGGATCCATCAAACTTCAGGGTCCATAGGTCATTGTTCATTTTCTAGGGCTAGGAAGGCAAAGTGGAATTTGGATTGATTTTGGGAGGGTTGGGAGGTGATTCCTCTAGTTCTAATGACACATGAGTGAGGGTTTTCTTCAGAGAAGCCTTTGGTTGGGATTCCTAGACAAGCGACACCTCTAATGTACCACTACAATGATTACTGGGTCCAAGTGAATCTTCTTTGTGTTCTTTCTCCCAAAGGGAATTAATGTGGCAGGTATCAACGATGATTCAAGGCTCACACTCCAATTCAAAATGTTTCTGGTAGTGTACCTGGCACCAAGTGTCACACAAGAGTGTGGCGGGAGTTGCCATGTTTCCTTGTGAGTTTACCTCAACCCTTAGTTTCTCATCCAGGTCATGAATTCTTTGAGTGATAATGGGATCCTCCTTGGGAGTGAAATAAAATGCTAGGATCTGTAGGGGTTGGTATAACCTAGGGGAAGATTCAGAGAAAAGGACTTCATTTACCCTCCCAACTTCGGTGAGGGTCTGCTTCATCCTAAGTTCACTCTCTACCTAGATTTGATTTGATTGCCCCTTCCAGGGGAGCCACAAGTGAGAGAAGTCCATGGAGAAATACCCATTAAGGGCCTTAGACCAATTTCAACTTAGTAACATCCCATAAGTTTTGGGGATGTCCACCATTTGGATGTCTATTTTTCTTGATATCCGAGGGTCTTGGATAAGCTATATCTAGACATTTTTCAGCTCACCTACCATTTTCACAGTAGTTTTGTCCAATTGGACTACTGCGCCTTTGGCTAGAGTGGGAGTGAGTCTGAGTTTTTTCCATATAGATAAAGGCATGCCATTTATTGAAGCACTAGAATCTACCAGGCAGTTGTATAGGTTCTTCCCTTGTATGTTCAAGCCTAGTAGGAAGGGAGGATCCTTTATGTTTCCCTGGAAGACAGCCGAGTTGGCGTCATCAAATGTGACAGTCTTTGGTGGATGACTGATGGCTTTTGGATTTCTCTAGAGCTTCAAAAGGGACTTCCTCTGCTTGGGACAATTTAGCAAAACCTCCATTAAGGTCACGGAGGTGGTGGTTTTCTCTAACACCCTAGTGATGTAAAACCGTCCCCCATGTAAAGTTGACTTCCCTCGGCTGGGTCCCTTGCTTGGTTAGAGCCAGGTCCTTTTGGTGGGAAGGAGTGATCAGTTGTGTTTTCTTGGGGAGAGGTACTCTTGGGAGGCAATGTCATGTAAACTATCCCTTTTCTATCCTGACTCTGAGTGTTGTAGGGAGTCTATGGGCTGGTGAAGGCATTGGCCTCAAAGGCTGCGATAGATTCATCAATGAACCCTGCAATTCATTCTCTTCTTCATCCTCTTTGTCTATCTTGAAGAAGATGGTCTCACACGTGAAGGAACTATGAATAGGCTCTGATGTGGATGATTCTGGGGGAGTAGGATTGACAGGTGGTTGTCTTTCTGATAGGGAGATCATAATGATCTTCTCCAGTGTGGCATAGTTCACCTCAGAATGAGAGTTGGTGTCATGCAATCTACACCAATTGGCTAGGGGGTGGAATTATGCAAGCTATGCAGAATGACTGGATCTGGCACTACCCTAAGTGGTATTTTGGTTTGGAGGAGGACCTTTAGTGTTCATGTTGTTGTTCTATTACTGTCAATTGGGACTAGGCCATTGTTGTAGTTTCTACCTCTAGAGTTGGTATTTTGTTGTCCGGAGAAAATATTCTCTCTCTGGGAATTGGAGTTGTGAGGCGCAGAGGGCCCCACCTTTAGTTGTCTCATGTCCATTGTAAAAGAGGACACAAGTCTCTGGAGGGATTCAACTTTAGTGGACAGCTCAGTAGTTGTGTCATAGTGTGACGGTTGCTGTGGTTGGTTCCCAGGGAAAGCGGCGGCAACCCCCAGAGTCGAGGAATGCAATCCTCTAGCCTTGGGCGACTGGAAGAAAGGTACCTAGCCTACTGGTCTATGGGAAGTGGTATTTTTTGGGCTTGCGATAGATAAATGTACCGAGCCTACTAGTCTATCGGCAGTGGTGGGACCATGGCCATCATTGGGGCACCCATTTCTAGATTGGGATTGTATCCCCCGACATAAGAAATTCCACTGGGTATCATGTTGAATAATAGGATTTGGGATTTTCTCAAGCCACGGGACAAATCTAGGACCACATTGTAAACCTTTGCTAGAGTATCTCGGTCATTTGTGGTGGTAGTTCTCCAAAGGAGAGTGGCAACAATGGGTCCAGAGCATTCAGGTATGTCTAGATGGTTACGTCAGTAGATGGGATAAAGGGGCCCATGCACCACTTCAAGGCACATTGGAACCGATGGTTGAATATGGCGAGGGGTTCATTTGGTTCCTTACGGATGGAGATAAACTGGCTATGGGACCATGTCGGGTCCACATGAATGCAGAAGGCCGCTACGAAGGCATTTTCCATATCCTACCAATTGTTGATGGAGTTGGCTGACAAGTTGAGGTACCAGTTTAACACATTCTATCCCAAGGACAGAGGGAAAATTTGGGTCACAATATCCTAATGTTATACCCAGTGTCATTTCATGGCATCCTTATAGGCTTGGAGATTTTCTTCTATGATTCTTGGGCCTAGATGCTCATATCTAGGGGAGATCTTCTTTGGATGTGGAGGAAGATCATTGGTAGCCCCGGGGAACTGTCCCATTGGGGACCCAGTATTACCAAAGTAGTTTTCCATCGGGGCTGCTAGGTTTTGGCTAGGTTAAGTGTTGGTCCCCAGGATTATCTGAGGGGCTTGGGTATTCTGAGGTGAAGAAAATCCCCAGATAAGGTTGGCTGGTTGCTTGGTTTTTGGGGTGCTTTTCTTTTGAGTAGGAGGCTCGAGTTCAACAAAATTTCTGGGATTTGGGTTTGATCGAAGGATTCTTTCAAAACTTAAGGGAGAAAAAAACCCTATCCCACTAAAAGCTTGGTTCCCAAAACTATGGCTTGGGGAACCCTCAGGCGGTGAAAAATTGAAATCTTCTGAAGGGGATGAGCTCATGCTCTCCTTCTAGTGCCAGTTTCTGTTGACAAGACTTTGTGATCAGTTTGATCAATAGAGGATAAGTTGTCACCGGGTACTGGGGTACCGGCCAACTTTTCCTGTAAAGGTTGTCCAGGGAATAAATTCTTTGGGCCTTCAAGCACCTAAGTGTTAGGTCTCGACAGTGTGGGGAGAAAATTTGGGTGAGTGACTATTTTTGTTTGGGGGATAGCTGGTTTTTGACTCATCTTCCTTTGGGATTTTAGTGGTAGGTCAGGGTTTCTTGCAAGCACACTAAGTTTACCAAATAAATAGAAAAATATAGGCTAGAGTTAAGAGTTTATTAATTCTAATTATAGTCATGCAACATATTCCCAACATCAACAATGCTCTAATGAACTACACTAAATACTCAATACATACAGAACCAACAGTTCATACATATTCAATAGCAAGGGGAAATGAGACCATTAATCTAACAAAACATCAGAGCAAAGGACATTAGAAACATACAACACAAAAGATATTGCTAGCTTAGAGATCAGAACATCAAAAATATCATTGCCAGAAATTGTTCTTCCTTCTTCATTAACAAAGTGTTCCAGCATCACTAGTGTGTACATCAATCACTCCAAGGGAGCATCTAACAACTAAGAACTACTGAGCATTGAGCTCCTATAACTACTAGAAGTGAAAAGAGCTATTTTCTATTACTTGAACTACAAAATCATCAATTTTTATAACCCTTGTTATGAGGTTAGACTTCTTATTTATACACATAGTTTTCCCTAAAACTAACCTAATCTAACTATACACTCAACATTAAAATACAATATCTAGTGGCCGGTACTACCTGCACCACTTACAATCAGCTCGAAAAGAGAAGAGATTTGACAAGACAGAGGAAGAAGACAAGAAAAGATGTTGGAAGAATCAACATCAAGAAGAGCACCAGAGATAAAGATAAAATAAATTTGATCTTCACAAAGTTAAAGGATACATGCCTCATCAATGCAAAATGTGGCTCACTGTCTTCAATGTACCAGGTAGTTAATGCTGGAGCAGTGCCTTGGGAAAATCACCTGTCAGAGCCATCCCTCCGTCTGACATACCTTACCAAAATCATCTACCAACTGGCCCCCTTATTAACTACTTGACAATGACGGGTTAGCTCTGGGGAACCTGGACACGGGTCACTAAAATAATATGAAACTTTTGGATCTAGAATTCTAGAGTCCGGGAGATTACGCTCAAAGAATAATGAATGTTCAAAAATGCACCCTGCTGGTGAAAATCTCTGGAGTCCGGAGAACTTTACTGTTCCTTATTTTTCTTGAAGGCCTCTAAAATTTGGCCAATGCCATCTTCATCTATATCCTTGACATTATCACACTGGTCGGTGATGATTCTGAA
The DNA here is from genome assembly GCA_018584345.1 of Thuja plicata. Taxonomy (NCBI): domain Eukaryota; kingdom Viridiplantae; phylum Streptophyta; class Pinopsida; order Cupressales; family Cupressaceae; genus Thuja; species Thuja plicata. The sequence continues at coordinate 734,081 of MU223227.1, forward strand.
TATTTCTTCAATATCTCTGGCCCCGTCCCAGAATTCTTTGACTATCTTTATGGAGTCATGAACCCGGAGCATCATCTTGGATATTCTCGACATTTTTCCTCTGTCGAAGTCTATGGCAGACTGATACCAGGACTCCATCAAATCATCACATTTACTGAGGACATAATCCTCTGGGGCACAAGTCCTGGTGGTGAAGGGATCAACTTGTGAAACCCTTCCAACAAATAGTTTATACAAGTCCAAAGGATACTAGACCATCGTAACCTTATCTTTTAGGGTCGTAACCAGTTCCTTTCTTACCTCAATTTTGAGGCCAAGTGTCGAGTGATGGGTCCAGAGGAATCCGAAGGGTTCTTTGAAGGCATCATTTTTCCATTAGTATACACAAGGAAAAACATGATCTACACCAACAGATAGGGCACAACACTACCCAGCGCCAAGGTTACTCGATACTACCAAGTTCAAAGCATCCCAACAAACACTATTCAGTGTTACCCGATGACAAAAAGAGTAATGGAACCCAATGAGTAACAATAGTGTAACCCGATAGAACAACATAGAGAGGAACCTGACAGATGAAGGGAACCCGACGATCAATTAAACAAAGGAATGCCGATAGACTTTCAGTTCAACCTGACAACCAAGAACCGACAGTCAGTTACATCCCGTAAAAAGTGGATCTGACTTTCCACATTAGATAAATCAATGAAGTTTTATATATAGCTTCTTGATTTATTTTTAAATCTATTATGTGCGGAGGAAGTAATGTAATTAATATTATTTTAATTATTTTTACTGATTTAAAACATGCAAACTAAAGATCAAGGTCAAGTTGTAAACCTTAGATCTAAGAGTTAACATTGTAATGCATGATTCTAAGATAGGTCAAATACTTGTATAAATAGATTCTCAATCTATCATGAACATGTAATTTGATGAAGATTGTAGCCACGGAGAGCATCTAAAGACTAGACAAGAGATTTCACGCAGAAGGACAGAAAATAATCAAATCAGTTTCAAGAACAAGAACATAGGCTATGAATAAGCAGAGAAAGGTATTAAACAGTCACTTAAGGTGATATTATTATGAGAGATTTTATGGATTTGTAATCAATAATTGTAGATTGCATACAATCAGGTCAATCATACGTACTCATTCTAACAAGTGTAGTACACTTAAGAAATCCTTTCAAGGAAGGTGGATGTAACAGTCCTATTGTAAATCTCTTAACCGAGTGCACACTTAAATCAGTGTTGCTAAAGCTCTTAATAGAGTAGATCTTAACCGGTCTCCACTTTAATACTCCTAATAGGGTAGATCATCAGAAGTGATCAATTGTAAGCCTTTACCAACTCCCTTCCATTCTGCAGATAGTGAATTTTTGTGGGTGCCATCCCCACCATAGTTTTTACTTCCTAACAAGAGTTTTCTGTGATATCATATCTTGTGTTAAGTGTTTATTACTTTCATGAATGTTTCTATGAATGTTGCAAGTAATCAAAGATTATGAATTAATACTACATGCATAAGAAAGAACAATAGTAATGGTCGGTAATATAGTAACGAATGATTACTAATGATGAATGGTGAAAAGAATTAAAAGATTTAGAGGTATTGATTCACCCCTCCCCACTCAGTATTACTTCCCATTGATCCCAACAATTGGTATCAGAGCTAAGTCTCTTCTTGGAAAAGCTTAAAGGATTAAGAGAAAAGATCATACAACGGAGAAGTAAAAACTTGATAAGAATATTGAGAATAAAAAGCTTGAGATACATATGTTCTATGAAGTATATAAAGAAGCTAGAATCAAGGTGAGAGAGTTGCTGGATGAGAGGAAAGGTATGGCAACCCAGAGCAATGAAAAAATTTATCAAGAAGAAGAGATTCTAGATTTCTTTGAATCTTCAGGATCAAATGCAAGTAATACATCAGATACATTAGAAGAGAACATCACAAATATGAAGGAGATCAATCAACATCTGACAGAGAAAATAAAGATTCTGCAAATTGGTCAAGAGAACTAGATGGTAAGAATGATTGATGTGATGAGTTTTGCTAGACAAGCTGAAACAAAAAGAACACTTGCTATTGATGATAGAAGGAATATTATAGAGAAGCTATAGGAAAAGGAGTAAGAAATTCAAATACATGCTAAGCATCACCATGAGATCACAAATCAAATTATTCTAATGAGTCAATAAGAAAATAGAATGAATATAGAACTCATTGAAAGAGTGCAGGCTATCGGTGAACTAAGAGAAGAAATTGAAAAACTAAAGCATGAGGTTATAATTCAGCAACAACATAATGAATTCATTAGAAAGGCTTAAGAGAGAAATAAAATAATGGATGATTTTCTTGAAGGACAACAAACAGTTAACAACAACAACGGTCTAGGTTTTACCAAAAATAGAGAATCATCAAATCAAGCCAATCCAAAGAATGTCTATGAAAATCCAAGACCAAGAAAGCTGACATGCAAGCATTGTGGAAAGCAAGGCCACACATCAAATGTATGTTGAGGCAAAATGAAAGGTATTCCTAAATCTACATCTTCATTCATAGGATTCTGTTATAAATGTAATAAGAAAAGCATATTAATGTAAGTCAAAGATGGAACAACCAATGAAGGAAACCTACATGGACAAATACTATATTACATGAGAGATGAATGGGCACACAAGTCTTGAATGCTAGAAAAAGAAAAGGCAGGCATGGAAGCCAAAAGGTCAAGAAACTCCCTATCAACCAAACCGAATCAGTAATCAATATGTATGGGACTACAATACATGGAAAAACTATACAACATGTGGTAGATATGTTCACATTGCTGCAAACTGCATGAGGGCATGGACCAAAAGGTCTAGAGGCTAGTCAAACCCCAGAATGACATGCTTACACTGTCACAAAGTTGGTCATCTCAATAAATATTGCAAAGACCAAATGACAGAGACAATAAAATATCCCAATGGAAACACCATTGGAGATATTCGGAGGGCTAGAGACAAAATGTGGAGAAAAGATTCAAGAAATGATGAAGCTGGACCAAGCAATGCAAATGATGACACCCCATCCATTGGATCTAGTGACATCACCACCCCCACTTGACCTGAACAAGTAAGTATGGAACTACACTATACCAAGTCATATTTTGCATCAGTTCCATTATACAAATTGATAGATAGTCAAAATCTGCATAATAAAGATGCATATTATGTTACTTGTTTCAATTCTGAGAAAACAACCCCATCGGTATACACATACTAAAAATCAGCGGTGAACACAATGGATGAGATTTATACACTTACCAAAAATTTTTGGTCAACACATAAAATGGTTAAGTTACCAATGTAACCCGACACCCATCGGTAAGGAATCAAAATGATAAAGTTGTCATGACAGAATACCGATATCCATTGGTAGAACTAAAATTGTTAACAAGTGTCCTAAGCATCATGTCAACACTGATGATGATTTTAAAATTCTTCCCGACGAGATCTATCTTCATGTCCCGATGATTCATTGAGAATTTATGACAAAGACTTAGGGAAAAAAGTCTATAAATAGACGACGGGAGCATTTCATTTTGCACCCGCGATTTGAAGAGAAAGTAGAGCGAAAATAGAGAAATTGAAGAGAATTTGACAGAGTGACCTCAACATGATCCAAGCACTCAAAACATATTATTCACCATTATCACGGATCAAAGTAAGTACTGAGGGCACTGAAAGATCTCTATCATTATTTTTCAAGAAAGCCCTAAATTTCAAGAAAGCCCTAAAACTTGAAAAATGATGGCAACCACGTCAAGAACCATAAAGATCAAGAGTGATAAGAAGAATGTGGTTAGGTTAATCAGGAATAACACCTGTGTTGAACCCAAATATAAGATATGCTCAAAGATTACATCGCAACCTAGTGAAACTGACACATTTTCTAAGATTCCACCTAGGGTTTTGCTTATAGAAGCCATTAGGTCTTATATTCACTAAAAGATTGTCGAAATAGGTGATCTAGAGATGGATGAAGCTTATAAGAAGCTTTTTGATGTAGAAGGGAACCTAAAGGAAGAGCACAAACACTTAGAGGTTAAAGGGATAACTAATTCCCTATATTTCCCAAGGGGCTTCAAGACCGACTAGATTAGGATGGTTCTTAGTAGATTGGATGACCAGAAGTTGTGGTTGGATCAACTCAAAGAAATCACCAAGGATGTCCTACATGCTATCACTGGTTATCCAATAACTAACAAGCCTAAGGCTCATAAACATCTCTCTAGGCAAGAAGTCACAAAACTCACAAAAGCTGAATGTGACAACAGAGGATTGAAAGTAAACACCATCACCGATGAAGAACTGAGGTTTGGTGCATGTGTAATTGGTTATAAGATCTTTTAAGAAAGAAGGCTGAACAACATATCTACAACATCAGTAAGCAAAACTTACAAGATAGTGACCAAGGGCATACAGATGGATCTATGTGAGATCCTTTTGAAACAACTTAATGAAAACATGATCACAATCAGGTCCACAAAAACAAACACATGTAAGTTTGGCACACTTATCATGTGTATATTTTTCTACTTTCAAGAGTACTTTCCTTCAGTAGGAAAAGTGAAATGGGACACTACAAAACCGGTAACATTACAGATTAGTGAACTAATTAAGTCACTAGGAGATAATTTTGAATCTGTTATGACTACATACTTCCTTGAATTCAAGGAAAAGATGATGGAAAGGAAAAAGATCCATGAACAACTTGTTGAAAAACATAGGGATGAAATATGTTTTATGGTGGACACAGATTTCACCCACATCAAACCGGTTGTACCAAGGATAGCTTGGTTAGCACCACTGGATTATGAAATCAACATAGATCAGGCCACAAATTCAATTGATGCATTGATCAATGAGCCTATTGACATCAAACAACCAAGGTTTGGAACCTATGAAGAGGCCAGATCAAATATAAAAACAGGCCTAGAAATCAAGAAAACTATTAATAAAAAGGATAAGATGGTTAAGAATCTCAAAAAGATCCTATCGGTTACTGAGGAGGAACAAGAATAAATAGAGGAAACTGATGAATAGGGTGCCATCGGTGAAGGGCATGATGAACAAAAATTAGATTTTGAGGAAACTGAATCTGATACACCTCCACCTACTACAAAGAAGTAGAGGACAATGAGTCAAACTGCTAAGACCGATACCACACCTCTTAATAAAGGTCAAGTAAGGACCTATAAGAGGAAGTAACCAACAAAACAAACAAAACAAGAACAAACTATGAAGACAACACCTATAAAGAGGAGAAAAAGAATGGTCAGAACTAAAGCTGACATAGAAGATTCTAAAGAGGATGAGCCTGATGTAGTGAAGAATAATTATAGAAATCTAACAATTGATGAGGCTGCTAAATCTATTGTTGCATCTAGCACAATGCATGACAAGAAAATTAGACAATGGGATACACTCAAACTAGAGGACCAAAATAAGATACAAGATGCCATAATAAGGGCAATGGTCAAGTACAAATATGTACCAGTTGAATTTGTCAACCAAATACTCAAGGAGCTAGGTAAGAAAGTATCTCAACAATGGTCATATGCTCTACAGACCAAAAGAGAAGCAAGGGAGAGGGTACTAGTAACACTAATGCCTCCCAAATCTAAGATTGAAGAAATCAAAGAGATCATGAAGAAGCACTCAAGCAAATTTGTATCCAAAATAAGGGCTTACAAAGTGCTAGAAAATAAGTTCATAGAGCTAGATACAATGACCAAAAAAAAATGGAGACAACTCCTAGATCTTCCTATAGAGTCAACAAGTCATGATGAACAGTTACTTCTCACTGACACACCTCATAGAGAGGAGGAGAAAGACAATGAAATTCCTCAGCACATTGCTTTGGATAATGTTGAAGAAATATAAAAAATTGATTTGGACAAAGTCATGGATGATCTTGACATTCAAGACATCACAAATTATGACTCTGATAAAGATCCACAGAAGAAAGATGATGTGATATTCATTACACTTAAGGATCAGGGACAACAACAAGAATTGAAGACACCAGAGGACAAATATATGAATGTTGCTGATGAGACATGGCAAGACACATCACTCATGGACATAATAGAACCAAACCCTATAGAGAAGATACAAAAATATGAGGATGTCACTGCTCAAAAAGACCAAACTGACGAGTAGGACACCACTCCAGATACAACCCAAGCCACCACTCAAAGAAATATGACGTGTTAATTAAGGAAATCGATATATTAGAGGGTAATGATGGATCACTATAGAGGACTCAAAGACACCTAAGGACAAGGGTGAGGCTGAAGTAAAAGACACCACTGATAATATAAAGGACACAATTGCAGAGCAAGCTGCAACCAACAATCAGAAAGATAAATCTAGTACTGATCAAAATAAGGAAGAAACACAAAAGGTAGAGAAGGAAAAGAAGACATATAAGAGTGAAGAATCAAAGCAAGATGAGTTGGAGAAGAAAATAGAAGAAAAATCTACAGAGACACCCAAGGTTGATGGAGAGATATCTTCACCAAACTGACATGTACACTCTGAGCAGAAAACACAAGAGGCATCATCAACAAAGCCTTCATGAAGCACTTCAGAGAGGAAAAATGAACTAGCAATGGTAGTTCATACATATGCGTCCCCACAAGTCTCAAAGAAGAAGAAGAAAAAGCATAAGAATCCAGTAGCTCTGGATGAAATCATTGAGATTCCAGTTTATGATCCAAGGACATTGGATCCATTTGAATTGACCAAGTATGCAAGACTCTGTGAGAGGAAGGTAATGCAAGACAAACTAAGGAAAGCCACAAAAGACGAAATGGTACTAGAAGTAGCAAGAGGAATATTTCAGCAAATAGTACCTGATGTAGATATTGATCAGACAACCCCAATGCTTGATCAATTGGTGGTACTCACAGATGCAATAACATCTCAGAACATAGATGCTGAGAAGGTCATAGAAGAAAGACTTAAACATAAGTATGAGTTCAAGCTAGCAAAAAAGATAATCCAGGAAGTGGCATTGAAAAAGGTAAAGCTTTCTGAATTGGTGAACACAATTGATCTAGTCATCTCAGAAGCTATTACTTTGATACATAAATTGTGTACACTTGATCAACTCACATAGGAGTATACCGATAAGATAGCACAAATAGATGCTGATCTTATGAAAAGTGCACAAAGTCTCACAAATAATATAGAGGCAATAAAATTGCACAATGAGAAACTCAAACAGGCTGAGAAATTGAGACAGGATATACAGATTGCAGAGACAAAGTACAAAGATGAGGTAAATGAGATTCAAGCTCAACTCTTACCAACACTTTCACTATTGCAATAACATGTGATAGAGGCAAAAACACTAATTTCCACCCCATAAATGTCTGTCCTAGGTAACATTTATGATATGCATGCAAGGCTAGAGCTAGAACACATGGCACTAGAACTCCTACAAGAAAAATGGGATAAATTGCTCAAAGATATCAAGACAACCCATTCCCATATTCTTGACACATTGTAAGTTACACATTTTTGTTACAATTTTTGGCATCTTATAAGTTGTACATTTTTGTCATGAGTATCAAATAAAGGGGGAAATGATATGTACAGTTTAGTTAGTATAAAAGGGAAAATGTTGTGTACAGTCAAATAACTGAAAGAGCAAAGAACAGGGAATGTATAGTACAGAGGCAAGTATACATGTACATATATACTTCTACTATACCAATGCATATAGCTAGGGGGATTCATATAATGACAATGATATAGACATGGTGTACATATTAAATACTTTAGTATTATGCACATATTAGTTTTTGATACTAATGTCAAAGGGGGAGATTGAAGGCATTATATTTTTACATTAGTATACACAAGGAAAAACATGATCTACACCATCAGTTTACACTACGCTGATAGAAACAGAACAACACTACCCAATGCCAAGGTTACCTGATACTGCCAAGTTCAAAGCATCCTGAAAAACACTATTTAGTGTTACCCGATGACAAAAAGGTTAATGAAACCCAATGAGTAATAATAGTGGAACCCGAAGGAAAAACATAGAGAGGAACCCAATAGATGAAGGGAACCTGATGATCAATTCAACAAAGGAATGCCAACAGACTTTCAGTTCAACCTGACGACCAAGAACCAATAGTTAGTTACATCTGACAAAAACTGGATCTGACTTTCCACGTCAGATAAATCACTGAAGTTGTATATATAGCTTATTTATTTGTTTTTAAATCCATTATGTGCAGAGGAAGCAATGTAATTAATATTGTTTTAATTATTTTTACTGATTTAAAACATGCAAACTAAAGATCAATGTCAAGTTGTAAACCTCGAATCTAAGAGTTAACATTGTAATGCGTGATTCTAAGATAGGTCAAATACATGTATAAATAGATGCTTAATCTATTGTGAACATGTTGTTGTTCGATGAAGATTGTAGCCACGGAGAAAATCTAAAGAACAAAAAAGAGATTTCATGCAGAAGGACAAAAAAGAATCAAATTAGTTTCAAGAACAAGAACACAGGCTACCGACGAGCAGAGAAAGGTATTAATCAGTCACTTAAGGTGATATTATTATGAGAGCTTTAATGGATTTGTAATCAGCAATTTTAGATTGCATAGAATTAGGTCAATCATATGTACTCATTCTAACAAGTGTAGTACACTTAAGAAATCCTTTCAAGAAAGGTGGACTTAACAGTCCTATTGTAAATCTCTTAACCAAGTGTACACTTAAATCAGTGTTGCTAAAGCTCTTAACATAGTAGATCTTACCCGGTCTCCACTTTAATACTCCTAATAGGGTAGATCATCAGAAGTGATCAATTGTAAGCCTTTACCGGCTCCTTCCATTCTACAAATAGAAAATTTTTGTGGTTGCCATCCCCACCATAGTTTTTACTTCCTAACAGGATTTTTCTGCAATATCATATCTTATGTTATGTGTTTATTACTTTCATGAATGTTTCTATGAATGTTGAAAACAATTAAAGATTATGAATTAATACTATATGCATAAGAAAGAACAATAGTAATGGTCGGTAATACAGTAATGAATGATTACTAATGATGAATGGTGAAAAGAATTAAAAGCTTTAGAGGTACTGATTCACCCCTCCCCTCTTAGTACTACTTCCCATTGATCCCAACATTATTCTCCCAAAATTCCTACCTCTATGATGGCTTCTCTCCGAAGTTTATTACTTCTTCCAATCTAGTCCTCCACTCCTCATATTTCTCTATGTCCTTTTCCCATAGAATGATGACACCGTTTACCTAGCCCAAAAGATTACTGACTAGATAAAGGTCTAGGAGTGTCACCTCTAAGAATTGCCTTACAACCTTGATATGCTCCGTGATCCACCCATCTACAGCCTGTGCCTTCTTTTTCATGGCCCTAAGAGCATCCATGTCACCCTGCAGAAGAGATGGTCCAGAGGTGGAGGCTTCTGGATGGATCTCAGCTAGTGGCTGTGTAAGTTCTACGAGAAGCTCGAGGAGATTTTCATTCTTTTCCCTTTCCTCCTTCATCTTTTGTGTCTATTTGTCATATCGGGCCTCGACTACCCCAGTACCTTCTCTCAACATGTCCAACTCATCCTACTTATCTCTCTTCCCCAGAGGCACTTCTGTGACTGCATATTCTTTGGCCCTTATTGTTGCCGCATTTGTATCTAGGGGAGGCAACTACTGCAACTATATTTCCTCCTGGACCAGTCTGGAGGGTATGGATGGTCGGGGCTTTCTTGGGATTTTCAGCCTCTTGGTTTTGTGCCATCATCTTAGCCAAGGAAAAGGGAACACCTTCTACCACCGGGGCTTTTCTTTTCTTGGATTCTACTAGCCATTGTGGTGGTTGGGGTATTTTTTCTGCTAAGGCCTAAGCATCAGGGCCTTCTTTAAGATCTGGTGGTGTATCCCCGGTATCTACCATCGCATCAAAATCTTTTTCCTTTTCCTATTCCTTGGGGTTTTCAGTGTCTTCTGCCCTGGTGGCATTCTCTTATGTGGTTTTGGGGACCCCATCTCTACTAGCACCAATATCATCCGTATTACCGGGGTTCTTCTAGTCCTTTTCAGCATCTGTTGAATCAATATTTATATCTTTGGGGTTCTTCTCCTCATCCTTCTATTTCTATTCATCTTCAACATCATTCACTCGGACATCCTTTTCCATGGGTACATCCTCTAGAGGTGGCAGAGGTGTCTAAAAAATATTTGACTATTGGGTTTCTGAGACTACGTCGCTGAATATCATACTCTAGGGCACTTGATCACCCAGAGTAACTGAAGGTGTTTGGAGTATGACGATTGGGGGTACGATTGATCTCAAAGGTCCAATTTCCCTAGTTGTCGATTGCTCATCATCTTTTTGCCTTAGCTTTGTCTCGGTCCCTTGGACTAGTGTTTCCCCCATGTCTTGTCAATCCCTTTGTGTTTCTTCCTATTCTGGCTCTTTTTCATGTTCTCGGACCTCCTTCCCCAGAACCACCTCCTTCTCTGGTGTTTCCCCTTCATTGGGGATTATCTCTACTTCCTACGCAGCTATATCTTCCACCACCTTTCCTATCTCCCGTTGTAAATTCATAATCTCATCAGTCCCAAATATGTCATCAAAATTTTCATGTGGAGAAGAGGTCTCTGGGAGATTCTTTGGTTTGGGGGAGTCTAAAATAACTTCCACCAGAAGAACATTGGGCATGCTAGGGCCCGTGTCTATGCTTAGTGGATTCTCTTCCCTTTGCTTCTTTCTTCTTAATTGTAATAGGGCCCCGACATCCAGAATATCTGTAGACTACGCCTTGGCCTTCGTGTGCTAGCTCATGAGTGCCGCTAATGAAGGGGATCCTTCCAGGTGAGCAGAACCTAGTGGAATGATTAGAAGACCACGGGCAAGATGGGTGCTTAGTTTTTGGCTCATCTATCAGGATGCCTCCAGTTGATCATGAATTCGTTCCAAAATGGGGAGAGGACCCTAGGGATTAACCTAGGCTGGGGTGCCTTCCTTTTCCTTCCCCTTATCTTTACTCAGTCCCGCGGCTTTGGAGGTCAAAGTAGACCCTTGCAAGATTGGGCCCTTATGGGTGCTCCTCTTGCATACTTGTTCAAAGTATTTGTGGTTGTTTTCTATGATGTTGCAACTCACATCCTCAATTCTTAAATTCTCTAGGGTGTCCTAGTCCACCAGAGGGAGATCCAACTTTTTGATCCCCTGGTATTTGTATGTTGGGTCCTCCAGAGGCTCATTGTCTAAAAAATCTTTCAAAAATTACCAAAGGCCGAGGGTCTTCATCATGCCTTTGGACATCCGCAAATACTGCCAGTCCCATAGATCAAAACCACCTTGACAATCCGCCCATAAATCTTCAATGTAAAGTTTATGTGGTGTGGATGCCTAGGACAACACTGCGCTTATCTTGTCAACTAGATCAAAATTATTCTTGGTAAGGTGGAATTCCGCCAGTCCCAGGCTCTTCAATTCATTATCAGCTTCCTTAGCCGCTACAAGACTAAAAGAATAGTTCTTGCAAGTGATTGGGAATGGAATGGATGTAACCTTCTTCAAGGAAAAGAATGCGTGGAGTTCCAGGATTTTCCTCTAGAACTCCAAAAGAATAATCATATCCCCGCAATGCTTGGGGAGTAGGTAGGGCTTCCCAGAGAACCCGGTTACCTGATTATAAGAATGTTGCTAAAATTGAATGAAATAATTACCGTATGTACTCACCAAGGTCATCACCTCTTGCAACAACTGGTATCTAGAGTCTCGAGTAAGTGTCAAAATGTTATAGTAAATGAATGTGTTATTTACCTTGGAAAAATGGGGGAAAGAGGCTTCCTACTAGATCTAGGGATAATGTTCCCATGGGACAAGCTGGCTGGGCTTGTTCCCAAGAATGACCACTGTCTGCAAACCCTAAAGAGCTAGTCTCTATTGAGCCAGTGCCAATAATACATACTAAGTCATGTAGAACTTTTAATTTTGGAGGACATTCTTTAGCTGGAAGTCTACATGATTGGCGATGATGGTCGCCCAGTCAAAGGTCTGACTGTAGGTGGTGATGCAGTAAAGGAAATAATACATCCATGTCAAAAATTCCTTGGCATGGGGCTCTCCAAAGAGTTTGCACAAAAAGATGAATCCCGCCTGTATGCATTCCTTGAAGTCTCCACGGGGAATCTCCAGCTTCATCTTCTTATAGTCCCTTCTCAGGGACTTTAGCTAGTGAGTATTGAGATGTTGCCGGGCGAGAGTTAGAATTTCTTCAAAATCCTTCAGTGACACAGACCGGGAGATAAAAATGGATGCCTTGAACTAGGGGATTCCTAGTCCCAAAGAAAAAGTGGCAGCATCCAGAGTAACAATGGCTACCAGGTAGTTCAGTGGTAGAGAGTCGGCAAGAAAAAAAACCTGGGTGGGAGCGTTGTAGAACTTTTCTAGTTGAAGGATCAATTATGGTGCTTGCACCGAGCAAGGGAAACATGTAGCTTTGATGATGCCAGAGGCAGCCACATTCTTCACCATATCATCTTCAACAGCCCTTTGTTGGTACATCATTTGGACAAGGCCCTATAATTCAGCTCATAGTTCAGGCTCTGTATCTGTGATGTCCTATAGCTTGGAGTCCACTTTAGACCCCACAAGAACACCCTCCCTCGGGTATTTGGAAGTTAATGGGAGATTGGCCAACATCTTCTCTGCCTTTTTCTTTATGTCTGCCCGAGTGGAGGTAGTTGGAAGCTCCAGAATTCTAGGAGGAGTTGTTACTTTAGACATTTTGTTGGATAACCCGCAACCTACAAGACCAGACAACTGTCAATAAAAATATATAAAAAATTTATGGACTCCAGGGAGTTCACCACCATCTTGCACTTGTTCAAAATGTTAGTGTGCATCAAAATCCCAAAATATAACAGTTAATAATGATTGGATTCTGATTGTCACCCAAAGGTCCTGGGGTATTGGTTCATGTGACAAAATGGGATGAAAGCCTAGGGACCTCTTAGCACTCAAATTCTGGAGAAACTAGTCATTATCAAAGTGACCAGGCAATGAGCCATACTTGGCTGACATGGGTTGTCATGTGGTCACACGATAAAAAGTGTAATGGCCCTTAATGGTGACAACTAGGTTGACATGAGTGAAATGAATGCCTGATGGGATGTTTTTGAATTCTCACTCATGGGGAAATTAGTCCTGCCATCAATGATGAAGCGACAAAGGAGAGAGACCCATGATGGCTTGAACTAGTGAGGTGCCGAGTTTGAGCCAGCGGACACCATGAAGGCGATCTTGAAACTTGGGTTATAATGTGTAGAGTGCGACGAGCTTTCCATAGGGAGGGTCTCCAAGACAATGTACAAACCAAAATATATAGAAGAAGCCAAAAAATGATGCAATTTACAAGAACCATGACACTCTACAGAAATACTTCAAGAATTTACAGCATTTACACTATTGTACATCATTTATAGGGGAGAAAAGAATGCGAGAAAGGTGGACAACCTTCCCGTGGAGCCATCCCACCAATAGGAGGTGACAACAAACATGGAAGAAAAGTGAAACAAAATAAAGACAAAGAAAAAAGAGGGAAAACCAAGCACAAGCATAACAAAACAAAACCAGAAAGAGGAGAGCCGAAGGACCTTCCTTAACACCTGGTGTTGGAAATAATCAAGACTAGCCAAGTTACTGAGAGGGGAGGGGTGAATCAGTAACTTTTAAAACTTTAAATCATTTCTGCACTTGTATATACTTAACCATTCATTTATCTAATCTACTGCAAGC
>MU223227.1:764470-774534 GCA_018584345.1 Thuja plicata
ATATCATCAATTTTTTCACCAAGTCCTCTTATGCCATTTACAGTTTCATCTATCTTAAGGAGATAGTCTTCTACCTTTTCATCATCACCCATTTTGAGATCTTCAAACCTTGCTTTTAAGTGTTGTACCTTGGCCTCTTTAACTCTATCATTACCATGATATGTGTTTTTCAATTTGTCCCATACATCTTTATTAGATCTGCAATGCATTACCTTAACAAAAACATCTTTAGTTAAGCTGTTAAATATAGCAAATTTAGCCTTCATATCCATTTCATACTTCTTATTTTCATTAGGATATGTAGGTAAAGAATTAGGAAATTTATAACCATTAACAACTGAAGCCCAAACATCAACATTAATAGATAACAAGTATGTTTGCGTCATTACTTCCCAAAAAGCATAATCTGATCCATCAAAAATAGGAACCTTTGAAGAACTATCTTGAGCAATTATAGATAAGTATTCCACTACCCAAAAATCTACCCAAAGCTATTAAACCTTATATAGGAAACCTTGCTCTGATACCACTTGTTGGAATACAATCACCACTGAGAGGGGGGGGTGAATCAGTGGTTACTTTAAAACTTGTTCTTTTCAAACTTTTACAATTATAACATATGCTTATGAAACATGAAAAAAAGAATAAAAAGAACAAAGTACACAATGTTTATAGTGGAAAACCCCTTAGGGTAAAAAACCACTTTGAATCTTAAATTTTATTGACCTCTTGGGAAAATCTTTTAGAGCTACAACTCTGGGAAGCACCAACACCCTGTTTTAGAAACACCGATTTTAAGGAACACCAATCCCTTACACCTGAAGCACCAAATTCAAAAATATAAGAAGAAAAAACTTCCAAATTGAATAAATGAGATACAAAATCAGAGGATCATCTTTGTTACAATACAAATCACAAGTCAATATTTCAACTCCAAGTTAAAAACATAGAGCAAGATATAGTTCTCTTCTTCTTTCCTTTTTCTGATTCTTTTACATCAAAGTGTACATGCATCTTTCAATTAATTTATCAGATTATGAAATGTATAATCAGATCTGAAACAACATATTTGAATGCAAGAATATGACTTGAGTTTATGCCTTTCAAACTACCAACTTTCTTGAAGTAATAAATCCTTGTTTCTCTTCAAAACATTTAGTATCAAATTATGCAATCATTTGTCATTAAAGGATTTGATTGAATGCTGATGTAAATTGCTCATAAATTAGTATATAAACCTTATTCAACCTCTGATATACTTCTTCAGTCAATATCAATTCATATATAACAAATTAGAAACAAATATCATTACCCTATCCTTTGATGTCTTGTAGACTTCAATAAAATCCTTCACTATCCTTCTGGTCTACTGCACATATCTCTCAAATACTGAACTTTTTCTTCAAAAAAAATTTACAAATGTTTAGAGGAATGTATCCCATATTTTTAAATGTCTTTAGTCATTATCCAGCAGCACAATAAACCACCCAAAACTTCTTTAGACCAAAACGGGTTCAAACTGTCAAAACTGAATAAAACTGTCTTGGTAGAAGCAACTTTTCTCTCTCCAAACTAATTTTATAAAAAAAATAACTTCGACCCATTTTATATATTTCTGTTACCTATCTGAAAATGTATAATAGTGGAGGTTGTGTTTAACAATTAATATATGTAAATTTCATTATACAAAAACTGGTTAGTTATGAAATTAAGATCCTTATAAGCATAACTAACTATAAAAAGTGTTAATCACTTTGAACCTTAACATAAATAATCATAGTGATATGGTAAATCATTTAGGTGTTTAATTATGAGTATAATCCACTATATGACCATATCATATCAACTTTTTTCACAAAAAAATAATGTGTTATTCACTCCTTTAATCAACTGCATTTTGTGTACCAACTGCTTATTGACATTAATGACAAAAATCAATGAACAAATACCAAAGGTTAAACAATACTATCATTTCTATTTAGGAGAGACCACCTGTCATCATTAATCCCATATTTTTTGAAATCTAGTCACACATTCCCAACATAAAGTGGTTGTCAATGCCATCATTCCTCACATCTCAATAATAACTTCTTTGGTGAAACATGTGGTAGGGAGGTACATTCGCTTTGGTGTCACTAGGCTCAATACATGTGGATTGGGCTGCTCTCTTGTGGATGATGACGATGTATACTACATACCCTATTAGGATGCATGAAAATATGCACTGACCCTTGGGGATTCCATTGGTGAGTGTACCATGGAATCAGGTCATAATTGTGTGAGTTATGACTATTAATTTCTTTCGGGCTATTTGGTGAGTTGGCCAAAATTTTATACATATAACATAATGTTAAGATGTTTGTATCATTCCTACCTTGGAGACAACCTACAATATTTTTGTATCCATTCTCACTCATATTTTGGATAACAATAATAGCATGATTTTATTATTGCTTGTTGATATTATTCATGATCATTCATATTATTATTCATTGTCAGTCATAATAGAGAAACATATTATTCATATAGTTCTGACTCTGGTAAGCCATTCATAAACAATGTGTTCATGTATAGTAACTAGTATAATGTGGTTTATGGATCATGGAAGATTATTTATTATGCACAATCACAACTATACCCCATGATACTAGTTTGATAAAGACTTACCAGAGTCAGATCTATATGAATCATAAGGTTATCTATTAGATGTTGCAATAATAATATCAATGACAATGAGTAATGATATCAAAAACAAAAGTAGGTGTTGGAGCAATTTACATAAATTTTACTAGTTGGATTAGCAATATACAAATACTATATCTTCTCCATTTATGATTAGATGGTTTTCCCAAATCACCATTGACCAATATAACTTTGACCAATTTCCTAATGCAACAGTGCTAACAGATTTGATAGTTATAGAGAATAACCAACTAGGAATGAAGATACAAAAAAAGAATCATATTACAAACAATAGCCATATTACATGGAATAGAATCATGTTGTTGCATCTCTCTCTCTCTCTCTCTCTCTCTCTCTCTCTCTCTCTGCCTATTAGTGGATATTTTGTATCTCAAAACTTCATTTATGTTCACATTATAGGTCATTTATGGATCTTACCAACAATATAAATGTTCAAGGACACATATTTAGGAAGACCACAGTCACTCATCTTCTCATAGTTGTTCTTTCTTTCCTTGTGGTAGCTAAAGCAGTGTCTGCACAAGAAGGTAGATGAAAAATGCGTATGAAAAGAAGAGATGAAATTGGTTTTTATAAACACATTATTCATTCCAATGAGGTGGATTGTCATGACCAAATTCACATGAGTACAAGATCCTTCTTTCAGCTAGCCAATATCGTAAGGAAAAAATGAAGCATGATAGATATGATAAACATAACATTAGAAGAGAAACTAGTGATGTTCCTCCACACCCTTGGCTACAATATGAGGAATCGTAAGATTGCCCATAACTTTGGCCAGTTATGAGAGATAGTAAGTTGATAATTCCACAAGGTATTAACAATTGTCTTAGCATTTCATGTGGATTATTTGTTACCACCTAGTCCAAACATTCCTCCAGAAATTAGTGGGAATGACCTTTTTGATTCATACTTCAAGGTACATCTCCTAGTGGTACAAGTTTATTTGTTTAGTGTGAATCTTATTACTCCACATTCATTTTATTGTAGTTTTTATTTGTATAGAATTGTGTTGGATCAATTGATGGAACCCATATACCAGTCACTTTTGATGTCGACATTCAACATAAATTTCATGATAGAAATGAAAATGTTTCATAAAATGTTATGGGTGTCTGTTCATTTGATTATAAGTTCCAATAAATTCTTTCTGGTTAGGAAGGATCTACTACAGATAGTCGTGTTCTAACTTTAGCTCTCTTGAGATAAGATCCATTGGTAGTTTCCCCTGGTATTCCAAACTACAGTGTAATATACTGAAGAATATGATAAATAATTTATAAAATATACTTTTCACGTTTACACAATAAATAACATTGTATGTATCACATTTTAACAATATACTTTTTTTTTGTAGGAAAATATTATTTAGTCGATACTAGATATCCAAATGTAACAGGATTTCTCACTCCTTATCAATGTAAACGTCACCACCTGAAAGGTTTTTCAAGAGAAAACCTGATAAACAATCCACAAGAGTTGTTTAACCATTGACACTCCTCACTTAGAAATGCAATAGAGCATACCTTTGGGGTTTTTAAGCATTGTTTTCCTATCCTAAGGAATGCAACATCTTATCCAATCATGAAATAAGAACATATTGTTTTAGCATGTTGCATACTACACAACTTCATTACTATAGAGGATGGCATTCCATCTGAAGTAGTTATTGAAGAGGAAGATGTGTAGTGCGCACCCATAATTTACTTTTCAATATTGATGCCTGAATATTTTGGTTATTTTCATGATGATTATGCATATGTTAGGATTATTTTACTCACCCCATACTTGCATGTGTATGGATGACATATATATTTTACATTACTTTGTGGTGTGTTTATCTTATATTTCTGTATGATGTGTCTAATGGGGTAGAGGACAGAGACGTAGTTACTTGCATCAAGCGAGATCCACACGTTCGACCTATCCCTATCATTGTCACACACACACACACACACACACACACACACACACACATGCTTGAATTTGTGATGTAGGTTTGCAGGTATCGGGCATCAACTTCCCTGATTTGTCAGGATGAGCGTGCCTTATCACAATATCTCAATGGTAAGAGATGGGAGATAACACACAGGTCTGAATCCAATCTTAAGCCATTATTGTCCTGAAATAGTGGACAAGTATCTTAATTTCTACCTTCCGAATTCATCAAGGTGACATAATTCGTGAACCCTTCATTTGTGCTTGTTTGTGGTATTTTGGGTTTAGTTAGTTCTGTCGTCATATTGTGTAGTCATGTGGTTTGATGTGGTTTTGGTGTTATTGGTCAAGTGATTTATGAGATTAATTATTTAATTAACAATTAAATCTTATTAAATTTGGAAATATTCAATATGATGTTATTAATTAATAAAAATTAATTAAATACATGTGTTAATTAAAAAGACTTAATTAAAAAGTCTAATATGGGAATAGAGGATTTAATTAATTATTAAATCTCGACTTGAATTTAAAAGCATACTTAATGAATTGATATTTAATTATCAATTTGCATGTTATTAATATGCTAAAAATATTATTGTTTAATTAAATATTAATATGCAATTAAAGTTGCACATTCTTTTATTAAAATTAAAATTAAAATTTAAATTTAAGTTGAGTTTAAGTGATTTATTGGATAAGTGCATGTAATTATCAATTATTAAATTAATTAGTTCCTTTTCACTCAATTTTAAGTTGAGTTTCAGTTGAGTTCTCTGTAGGGTTGCATGAGTTTTGGAAACCCTAGGTTGAGTAAGCTCTATTTATTAGGATTCATTTGGCCAAAAGTGTACACACAGGTTGCACAAGTTTTACAGGTTTTTGGCTCTAGTTTGGATTGAGAGAATTGTTGAAAGCTTAGAATTTTTGGGATTTTTGAATTTTATTTAATATTTTTATAAATTAATTTAATTTAGTTTATTTATTTTTATATTAATATTTATTAATTATAATTATTAATATTTAATAATTAAATTTATTAATATTAATAGTTATTAATTAAAAATATTAATAATTATATTAATTATTTATGTTTGTAATTATTTTTAAATTAATTTGTATAAAGAGTTTTATAAATTGAGTTATAGAAGTTAAATTGATGTTTTATTTATGAAATTAATTAACCCAATGATGTTAATAACTAGTCAATTTAAAGATTAAACTTAGTAAATATTTGATTTATTTGTAATGGAGTTTTTATTGGGGTATGTTTTATTTGGCCTTGATGATGAAGGTCGATTTGGGTAGAATTATGCCCTAAGTTGGATTTTGTTCTTTGAGATTCAAATTATTTTTATGTTTTATACTTTTACCTTCAGGAGTTTTGATGTGAAAAATTTATAACCATTTTTATGTCATGATTGGTTCTTGTGTTGATTTTCATACATATGTTGCTTATGTTGTGTGTTCTCTAATTCTCCGATCATTATGATATCTTAACCATGAAAAGGTGACGACCACTATTGTGTTGAGTCCTAATTATCTTGGTCACCTTGTTTCTACTATTATGGTGGTTTTGTGTTCTGAATGTTGATCCTTGTGGATTACGTTACTCCATGTTGGAGAGAGATGCTCTATTATGATACCACGTGGATTTGGTACTTGATTTATTGAGATGTCCAGTATGGGATGGACAATCTAGATCCTTGGATAGGATGTACTATTCTTTTTATGCTCCAACATTTTTATTGGTGATTTCCATGACTTGATGTTTTACAAGAAGTCTTTTATGGATTTGGCTTTGCCTTCTTTTTGGTCTTGTGGTTGGGAGTGGTTATCTAGGAGCATAGAGGGGAAGTGGCTTGCAATGGGGGCCAGGGCCCTAAGAGGCTACTAGGGTAACTCATTGTAAGTGACCTAATAAGTGATAACTTAATGAAATTAATTGAGAGAAAATATTAATAAGATAAATTTGTGCCTCGTCTATGCCTTGAGTGCTAGTATCGGCTAAGGATGGGAGTGGGAGAAGATGCTTGATCAAGGTCTTGCATGGTTAGAATCCTTGTTTGTATGAAAGGACTACTGAGCCACATAGAGTCACTTGGGGGCCAGGGTCCAGAGAGGCTACAAGGGTAACTCAAGGGTAGACTTATGTGATGACACTTCCCTATATGTGTTCTAGGTTCCTACGTGATTTTTTTGGTACACTTGTTTGATCTCTTGATCTTTTATACTTAAACCTTGGTATCTTCTTGCTACCTTTTTTGTCTAGTGTACCTTTCCATTAGTCTTTCTTATTGGTTGTTTCCTGTGTGTGTGGGCCTGTTGTTATCTCCTCAGCATGGTGGGAGTGGACCTTTGGTTCCACAAAGTTGGGTGGTAGTGATTCTTATTATCATTGAGATCCGACGTTTGTGACTTTATGCTTGGATGATACTTTTTGCAATTCTTCTTCTTGTTCTTCATTGTTGGAGACTTGTTCTTATCTTTCTTATGTGGTAGAATTATATCACCCTACCAGTTGTGATATTCTTGGATTATTGTATTGTCCTTCGTATTGGTTTTTATTACATACCCTGCGACTTGTGCAGTGGATGTTGGTTTGTAATGTATACCTTATGGTATCAGTTGTTTCTAGATTTCATTTATGAGATGATGTTCTTGTTTATTCATTTTCATTATATGAATATTGTATATTGTTCATTGTATTTAGTAGATTAGTAAACTTACGTAATTCTACGTCATGAAACCCTCGGGATTTGTAATCTGTATATGAGTTAAATTTATGAGTATGTATTGTCTTATGTTATATTACTTCCGCATTGTTATTCATTATCAATTGTAAAATCTTAAAAAAAAATCATTTTGTAAATGTTGCTATCATGTTTAAGGTTAACTTCTCTTGAGTTCCATGGTGGGGCGTTACAAGATGATTATCATGGGAGAAATGTACCAATGCTTGAGACATATGGGTTAAGTCAGCGTGATAGGGATAATTGGGGGGAAGTTTCAAGATGATATAGCAAGTAGGATGTGGAATGACTATAGACATCGAGAGTTGTAGTTTTAGGGGACCTTTCTTTGTTCTAAAATGTACTTGAATGTAGATAAAGTGATATACATGATGGTTTCATTGTTCTTTTGTTTATATATTTATTTCTAGCTAGTTATTATCTATGCCTCTTGAATTTGTTAGCCCTTTTGCATTAGGAAATATAAATGGAATACACCAAGGAGTACCAATTGATGAAGATTAATTATATTTTTCTAATGGTGATTCTCAAATCATGTATTCTTATAGTTCACATATAGAAAATTCTTTGAAACAAATGAAGCCTACAGTCCATCTTTTTGATGATACTCCTTGGTGTATTCCATTTACAGTTCCTTTTTTTTCTAATGATAATTCTTAGTGTGATTTTGTAGAATTTTAATTCATGTGACATATGTTTGACATATTTATTGCATATATAGTTTCATTGAGTTATTGGTACTTTCAAGTTTCATTGAGTTTTGACATCTACATTTCTATTAATTAATCTCTCCTTTGCCAATATATAAATCCAGCTCTTTACCACTCAAAAGACCAGACCATTCAAACCTTATAAATTATACTCAATATTGCAACTATAAATATAATTAAATATTTTTTGTTGGAGGTTATTGAACAATGGATAAATATCTTCACATATTTATGGTTGGCTATGATATACCAAATTATCATATTGCTTCCTTGGATTTTCTAATTTCTATGTTGATTTCTTAACCAAAAGTGTTTTGCTTAGGGTTTATGAAGTTCTTGAACTAAATTCATCTTTTACATACAATGTATAATAATCACTGATAACAACTACTATAGGTTATGTCATTCACACAACTCATGATGAACATGGATGATGAGGTTCAAGTGAGCCAGGTATCTTCTTCTTTAAGGAAGGTTATGCAGACAAGAGAAATGGAATGAAATTTTCTAGAATTTCTCCACGAGCAAGTTCATATAGGAAGAAAAGGTGAAGGGGCTTCAAAAAAGAAGCATGGACCACCATTGAGAGGAGGTTGAACGGGGAGATGAACCTCAATCTATCAAAGGAAAATTTCAAGAACAAGCTAAAAACATGGAATCGAGGTTTTAGAGTTATGAGAGAGTTGAGGAATATGAGTGGTTTTGCATGGAATGAGAGTACTCAATGTGTAGATGCTAATGAAAGTGTCTGAGACGAGATTTTGAAGGTAACATGCTCTTTCAAATCTTTTGATCTAAGTAATATTGCCTTCTTATTAAGTTCATAATGAAAGACAAACATTTAATTCATTCATTACACCAACATGTAGAGAAAAGAATTAAAAAATGCTAAATTGTATAAGAGACATCCCTTCAAATACTACAATGAATTAGCCTTTATTGTGGGTAATCACATAGCTGAAGGTACCATAGCTACAATGGCTCAAGAGACAAAAGAAGGTCACCATATGGATGAGGGCATCCATCTGAATTATGATGAGGATATCCTTATCAATACACCTCTTGAGACTACATCTAATTTGGATGATGAATTTTATCATTCCAATCAATCTAGTGCAAGTGGTAGGCAAAATATGATTTAGATAATGTTTTAGATAGTGTGTATGAGGCCCTCAAATCCATCCCTTATTTGAGTTAAGGCACTATGGTGAAGGCATATGCCACTTTTATAGTTGAACCTTAAAGAGCCAAAGGGTTCTTGAGAATGACTAAAGAGGAGAGAGTCATGTATATTGAAATAAAGTTTTAAGCTCTGTAGTTTATTTAATTTTAGTTTAAGTCTTCATATGTAAACATTGGTAAGGTTAGCCAAGATCCTTGTTAAACATTGGCAAGGTTAGCCAAGATACTTTTTATATTCACCAACATACATGTTATATCAGTGTTTGACATTTTTTTGTTTTTACAATATTTACATACAATTCTGATGTTGACACTCAAATCATGTGTTATGATAGTTCACATATGGATTCTCTCTGCCCAAATCACCATTGATCATTATAAAGATATGTTAGAATAGTCCCAAAGGATAACTAAGAGGGGGGAGGAGGTGAATCAGTTATCAGTAACTTTAGTTCTTTTACTTCCTTAACTTTAGAATACAACAAAGTAAATGCTTAATCAGATAACATAGTACACAACACACAATTTGATTACGGGGAAACCAATTGGTAAAAACCACGGTGGGAATTAACACCCACAATGAACTATACTTGTTTATAGTAATCCCTATTAGAAGATATTTCAAGCCTGTTAGGAGTTGTAATTTACAAAGTAATAAGTATAGTGACCTGGTTAAGGGTCAGACCCTGTTAGGAGTCTTTTACAAATAACCCTGTTAGGGGTGGTGGACTCACTGTCCAAAAGCTCACTGCTTGATGGTGAAGGCTACAACCTTCTG
>MU223227.1:776195-822559 GCA_018584345.1 Thuja plicata
GTTAGATAAATGAGTTTACCAATCATAGATTTGTACAATGTCTTATCAACTGTTGTGGAATCATCATCTTTTGAAAGCTTGCTTCCTGTTATCATGGGAGTGCATACTGGCTTACAGTCATCCATCTAAAAGGTCTTTAGTATTTCCTTCACATATTTTGACTGATTAATGAATATACCTTTATCTGTTTGTTTCACATTTAGTCCCAAAAAGTATTTTATAGGACCAATCATACTCATTTCAAATTCATTATGCATTTCTTTTGCAAATAATTTACTGATCTTGTAATTACCCCCAAAGATAATGTCATCAAAAAATATGGAAACTAATAATAATCCATCAGGTGTCTCTCTTGTGAATAGGTTATAATCTGCTGCTCCTTTCTTAATCTGTTGCTCCTTTCTTGAATCCAATCTTGGTAAGATAACCATCAAGTCTCTCATACCAAGCTCTTGGGGCCTATTTAAGACCATAGAGTACTTTCTTCAATCTGCATACCATGTCTGGTTCATTTGAAAGATTAAATCCTCCAGGCTGTTCTATGCAGACTTCTTCATTTAAGTCACCATTCAGAAAAGCTGATTTTACATCCATTTGATAAACTTTAAAGTCTTTGAATGTTGCGTATGCCAAAAAAAATTTAATGGCTTCCAATCTACTCACAGGGGAAAATGTATCAGTGTAATCTATTCCTTCTCTCTGTGCATACCCTTTGCATACCAATCTTGCTTTGTTTCTTACTACTGTACCTTCTTCATTCATTTTGTTTCTGAATACCCAATTTGTTCCAATCACATTTTTGTCACTGGGTCTAGGGACCAATTCCCATGTATCATTTTTAATTATCTGATCTAATTCCTCTTTCATTGCATTCTTCCAATCTGAATCATTACAAGCATCTTCAACACTTAAAGGTTCAATCTGTGAAAGAAAACATACCTCTTCATCCATTGCTAGACTTTTTGCTTTAGATCTGGTCAAAATGCTATTGCTCCAATCTCCAATGATATCATCTTTAGAGTGGCATCTAGATGTGAATTTTGGAATCTTAGGTGTGTCTTCTTCTTCTGTAATCTATGATTCTTCTCTACTTGATTTAGGGTCATTGCATGAGACATCAATGCAATCAAACATTTCTTCAATGACAGTATCTTTGCTGCTAGACCTGGGTTCATCTTCAATCATAGGTGCATATTCATAGTATCTTTCTTGAACCATAAAATTTTCATCAATTTTTAATGAGTACTTTCAATTATCTTTTTGAATCTCAGATTAAAACATCTATATGCTTTTCTTTTTGTGGAGTAACCAAGAAAAATACCTTCATCACTTCTGGCATCAAAATTACCAACAACATCATCTCTCTTGATGTAGCACTTGCTGCCAAAGATTTTGAAATACTTTACTGTAGGTGCATTACCAAACAAAATTTCATAAGGTGTCTTATCTGTGCCTGGCCTCAATTGAGTTCTGTTGATAGTATATATTGTTGTGTTCACTGCATCTCTCTAGTAGGTGTGCACAAATTTCCCTTCAATCATCATAGTGTGCGCTGTATCAAGTATGATCCTATTCCTCCTTTCTATAATCCCATTCTGCTAAGGGGTTCTAGGTGCTCTCCTCCTCTATCTGATCTCAGACATTTTAGTTTTAATCCAGATTCATTCTCAACCTTAGCTTTGAATATTTTAAACTTCTCAAAGGCTTCAGACTTCTGCTTTAAGAACGCAACCCACATCATCCTAGAAAAATCATCAACAAACAAAATGAAGTACCTCTCTCCGTAGTATGATCTTGTTTGAGTAGGACCACACAAATCTGTATGCACTAGGTCCAATTTGTTTTCAGCTAAGTTCTGCTTGCTTCTGAAGGAACTCCTTACATGCTTTCCCATAACACATTCCCTGCATATTGTGTCAATAGGTCTTGTAATACTAGGAAGGTCTCTGACTACCTTAACATTGCTTATCTTTACTATGTTGTCAAAATTGATATGACATAGTCTCTTGTGCCATAACCAATTGTCATCCACTTTTTCAACAAAATAACTTACATCAGAATTGAGCTGAAAAACATTACCTTTTTTTTTGGAGCCTAATGTAATCATGTCTTCGTCCTTGTTGTTAATGATGCACTTGTTGTCTTTGAACTCCAAATTATAACCTTTGTCAAGTAGCTGTCCAACACTCAACAAGTTATGATGTAATCCATCAACATATAGAACATCATATGTCTTGTTCTTTCCATCCAAAGTAATAGAACCTCTGCCTATGATAGGTTTATGAGTGTTATCTCCAAATCTAACCATACCACCTTTGTATTTGTTTAGATGAACGAATCTATCTTTTTCACCTGTCATATGATGAGAGCATCCACTGTCAATGATCCAATCAGTTCTGATGTCTGCTTTGGAAATTAGGTCTAGCTCTTGTTCTTCCTTTTCATTTGCAGTGTCCATTTCCTCAAGCAACCTTTCCATGTCACTAAGGGCAACGAATCCAATTTCATCTTCTCTTGAATCTTCATTAGTTACACCTTCTTCAGCATGATAACATTCCTTCTTATATTTAGGTTTATAATCAGATTTGAACTTCTTGACTCTTGTAGGACACTTAGATGCAAAGTGACCAATCTTGTTATATGAAAAGCCTTTGAAAGGAAGTTGTCCTTCATATTTTCATTTACCTTTCTTTTCTCTTCTAGAAATCATAGCAATGATTTCTTCTAGTTCTTCATCAACTTCTTCTTTCTCATTATGACTGGAGATGTGTAAGGATTTCTTACCATGGACTGAGGCTTTGAAAGTTGTTTCACTTTTAGGTTCAGTCTTCAATCTTGATATCTCAAATGCAGAGATTTTTCTGATCAAAGTCTCTCTCTTGAAATCTTGTGAGAATTGCATGGTTTCTTCTAGAATAATTATATTTTTTTCATAGTCTGATGTTAAAGTAGTTAGCAACTTGTCCATTATGTCTTCTTTTGATATCTCTCCACTATTGTTTCTAATTTCAGAGACTGCTTCATTTATCCTTTGATTGTAAGCTCTAATGTTCTCTTCGGGTAACATCTCAAGACTGTTATATTTCTTTTTTCATGTTTTCCTGCGTGCATTCTTTTCTTGAATATCTCCTTCAAACATATCTTCTAAATACTTCCATATGGTATATGCTTTGTCAATTTTCTTGATCTCAGAAAATTCACTGTCAGATAAGGTGCTGATTAGGGCTTCTTTGGAAATTTCATTATTGGTAAATGTGTCCTTTTGTCTATTAGTAACATCATCCTTTGCAAGGTCTTTCAGAGATAGAATTACAACTTCTTGTGTAGCAATTTCAAAGATCTCAAAGCCAACACATTATAGATGTGTTATCATTTTGTTTTTCCAATCCAAATAATTTTCTCCATCAAACTTAGGGCTTTCTTTTCTAAAGTAAGACATCTGATCTACCTTAAGCTGTTAGGCTTCTTCTCCAAGGCACTTGGCTCTGATACCAATTGTTAGAATAGTCCCAAAGGATAAATGAGAAGAGGGGGGGGTGAATCAGTTATCAGTAAATTTAGTTCTTTTACTTCCTTAACTTTAGAATACAACAAAGTAAATGCTTAATCAGATAACATAGTACACAACACATAATTTGATTACAGGGAAACCAATTGGTAAAAACTCCGGTGGGAATTAACACCCACAATGAACTATACTTGTTTATAGTAATCCCTGTTAGAAGATATTTCAACCCTATTAGGAGTTGTATTGTACAAATTAATAAGTATAGTGACATGGTTAAGGGTCAGACCCTGTTAGGAGTTTTTTACAAATAACCTTGTTAGAGGTGGTGGACTCACTATCCAAAAGCTCACTGCTTGATGGTGAAGGCTACAACCTTCTATATAATATATATGAACTATATCTGATGATAAACTATAGAGTAGACCTATTATCTTGATCAGTTCCAGTGTATTGCAATCTTTCACTTCTTCTTCACATAGAATCTTGATGAATGAACCAACTCTGATAATCTGCTCTGTACATCTTTCTTCTCTTTTCGTATCATTCACACTTAGCGTATCACAATTGACTTTCTATAAGTATCTATCTTAAAGTATGAGATCATGGGACCTGTAAGACAACTCTTCATATCATCCTTGTCGGCTCTACTAAGCACGCAAGAATAATTACAACCGCGCAAGTCTAAACTGAATAGATGCGATGCTTTGCTAAGTCGGGCTCACCAAATTAACTCTAACTTTGTAATATTATTGAAACATGTTTTGCACCTTTAGATGAATATCATCAACTCATAACTAATCATGAATATACACACGCATATCCTGAAGATAGGTGCAACTCAAGAAACATGTTATATACATTGGCCCTAAACAGTTACACTTCCAGAATTGTAACTGCCAATAACAGAATTACATAACTTTACTGAAACATCATATCTGGGTCTGCGTGTATGAACATAACATAATAAACATGTCAACAACATGTATCTAACCACATAAGTCTTCATATCATCATTCTGATAAGTACATACAGAATTACTATTGTGTATTATATGTTGTCATCAATGACAAACATGCAATCAATCAACTGCTCAGAATCAAATCTCCAACAAGATAGGTAGTTTATAATTTTGTTATCATATATTTCTGCTCTCTTCCCAAATCACCATTCATGATTAAATTTCTACTCCAGCTTGTACATTTTTGTAGATTTCTCCAACACCTACTTTTTTGCTTGGCATCATATATACACATGTTCATGAAGAATTAAAAATGGTTATGCTGATACTAATGTCTAATGCATCATGATTGTATATTGTTCATGATTTCAATTATTTAATGTAGATTTAGTTCACACATGCCAAATGATTTTAAATTTTTCAATTGTATATTGTTCATGATTGACATTATTATGTTCCATATTATATGTTGATGCAGCCAAGCTCGGAAGATCCAAGAATGGACTGTCCAAACTTGCAGCCAAAAAACACTTATAGCAGAAACAACAATCAGAACAACAAGATATAACAATATCAACCTTCTCTTTTTTTCTTTTTTTTAATCTTAGAACTCTAATTACATGCAATATGTCGGGCTGTAAGGCCTTCCCAGTTATGGCCAAATATAAAGATATAATTCAATATCAACTACAGATCTTCTACAAACACACAGCTCATGATCTGGGTTCTCAGATCTAACACTTTAATTTTCTTTCTAATCTCCTCTCTCAGAAGTAAGAACAAAATACTACTTAAATACAAAATCAACCAAGAGGTCGGCCACAAGATCAAACATCAGAGAAACCCCTAACCCAGATTTAGGTCCACACAACCCCCAATGAAAGATCCATCATTAGTGTCACGATCCAAATTAAATACACAAGTTGACCAGCAAGATCCAACTCCAAATAAACAACTCGGGCAAAGAACACCTAGAGCAATAGAAAAAAACTCGGGTAAAGAACACCCCGAGTAACAGAAAATGACTTGGGCAAAGAGCACCCCAAAAAACATAAAATGACTCAGGAAAAGAGCACCCCGAGAAACAAAAAATGACTTGGGAAAAGAGCACCCTGAGAAACAGAAAATGACTCGGGCAAAGAGATCACTGAGGCCCGTCGGTAAAGCAAGAACCCAAGCAACAGAAGATAAGATATAAATTTAAAGTAAACATCTTTTTGGTTGACACAGGATCACCAAGAATCCTAGGATGCTCCTACATCAAAAACCCCATGTAAAGAAGAAGTTCCCATAAAGGAAATCATGAACATCTTAAGGGAAATAGAACAGTTATTCCATATTTTTTCTTAACCCATATCTCCTCTTGTCCTTCATTCCATGATTTCTTCATTTTATCCATTGTCTCATCTGACAAATTCACACTTTCTTTACTTCTCTCATATCTTTTTCCTATAACCGAAAGTAGCCGACACCGATCCCCCTCACCCGACTGACTAATCAACTCACTATCATCTGCATCTCTTTGTGTCACTAGTGTCAACATCTGCTGCACCACCTTAGTCAAATATTTTATCTATTTCTTGATCTCTGTAAGTTCCTTAGAGATATCATTCTCTTTCCCCTTCAGATTCTCCTTCCCTTCATCCATTGGAACAGGTTCGTCAACTCCCTTCTCCTCAGGTTTGTCACTGTCATTCAGACAATATTTGATAACTCCACATATTTTAGTTCCTTCTCCCTACAAAGATATCATTTTATGCTTGGTTTCACCCTGTCTCACAACATAGGTATTTGCACAACCATCAAACACAACATGTCTGTCATACTACCAAAGTCTACCAAGCAACAAGTGACAAACATCCATAGGTAATACATCACATAGTATATCATCATAATAAGATCCAATCTTAAAATTAACAAGGCATTGATCCTCAATCCTAACCTTAGACATATCTTCTAACCAACTAATCTGATAAGGATTAGGATGTTTCCTCCTTTCCAAATTCAATTTACTAACCATCTCTTCTAAAACAAAGTTCTTAGAACTGCCACCATCAATTATGACATTACATACCTTATCCTTGCACTTACATCTGGTTCTGAACTAAGTCTTCTTCTAATCAGCTTGTTTGGAGGGAAGCAAATCTCTTCTAAGAAAAAGATTCATATTTTCCACCTCAGTTTTGTTCTCAGCAACTTTATTCACCATAGCATTTTGGTGACTACCAACCTTCTTATCTACATGGGAACATTCATACGACCGATGTCCTTCTTCTCCATAGTTTTCACAAGTACCTCTGAGTGCACCTCTACCTATTCTTCTCCTTGGTTCAATAGGTTTTGGTTCCTCCTCAGCTCTAGGTTTATCTTTTACCGACTATTCTTGCTTCTCTTTCCCTCAAGAATTACCATAGTGTCTTCTCTTCAACTTATCTTCTACCTTTAGTGCATACTGATAAGTATCTTCCACAGATTCAATCTTCAACATACCAATCTCATCTTGGATATTGAATTTCAGACCATTAACATACGTCAACACCTTTTCCTTAGAAAGTTCTCCATGTCCAGACTGAATTGTCAACTTATAGAATTCCTTGGTATAATCTTCTACAGTCATCTCCTTCTATTTCAGATTTTGCAATTTCTTAAACAACTCAAGTTCATAGTCAGTAGGAATGAGCTAAGCCTTTAGCTTTGCCACCATCAACCTCCGCCGATTGATCTTCATCTCACCTTCTTCTTCTCAAACCCTCTGCAATTCTTTCCACCATAGAGCAGCATGCCCTTTTAACTTAGTCTGTGCCAACTTTACTCTAAGCGGATCTTCAATGTCTTCCAACTCAAAGTAGTCTTCCAACTCATCGATCCAATCAATCAGATCCTTGGGCTTCAATGTACCTGAGAAATTGGACACCTCCATTCGATAACTTGTACTCAATCGAGCTTCAGATCTCTACAACTAACCATACTTGCCTCCTCTAGATCTCACCATCCGATCAGTTCTGTCATCTCCACTAGATCCATCAGCTTCAAAATCTTCAACAACTTCTTCATAACCATCACCCGTTCTAGGACCTCTCTATAAACCAACATTTTTTATACCTCCCATGATTTCATTCTTCATTTCTGCCATCTCAGATCTAAATCTTTTTGTTATCCTCACTTCCACCTCCTCAGAAAGGTCTGCAATCGCCCTAGGGTCCAATCTTCTTGGAGGCATCTCTCCAGATCTTCGAAAACCCTAAGCTCCATAATAAATGAACCAGATCAACCTTCACTCTGATACCACCTGACACAGTCAAGATCAGAGAATCCAAGAATGGACTGTCCAAACTTGTAGCCAAACAAAACTTATAGTGGAAACAACAACCAAAACAACAAGATATAACAATATCAACCTTCTCTTTTTTTTAAAAATCTCATAACTCCAATTACATGAAACATGTTGAGCTGTAAGGCCTTCCCGGTTATGGAAAAATACAAAGATATAATTCAAGATCAACTATAGATCTTCTGCAATCACACAACTCATGATCCAGATTCTTAGATCTAACACTTTGATCTGCTCTCTAATCTCCTCTCTCAAAACTAAGAACAAAATACTACTTAAATACAAAAGCAACCAAGAGGTCAACCACAAAATCAAACATTGGACAACCCCCTTACCCAAATTTAGGTCCACACAACCCCCAATGAAAGATCCACCATTAATACCGCGATCC
This sequence comes from Thuja plicata, assembly GCA_018584345.1. Lineage (NCBI taxonomy): Eukaryota > Viridiplantae > Streptophyta > Pinopsida > Cupressales > Cupressaceae > Thuja > Thuja plicata. Next base: position 784,384 of record MU223227.1, read on the forward strand.
AAATTAAATACACAAGTCGGCCAACAAGATCCAACTCTAAATAAACAACTCGGGCAAAGAACACCCCAAGAAACAAAAAACAACTCGGGCAAAGAACACCCCGACCAACAGAAAATGACTCGAGAAAAGAGCAACCCGAGCAATAGAAAATGACTCGGGAAAAGAGCACCCCGAGCAACAAAAAACAACTCAGGAAAAGAGCACCCTAAGCAACAGAAAATAACTCAGGCAAAGAGATCACTAAGGCCTGTCAGTAAAGCAAGAGCCTGAGAAACAAAAGATAAGCTATAAAAATAAGTAAACATATTTTTGGTTGACACGGGATCGCCAAGAATCCTACGATGCTTCTGCATCATATGTCTATACCTATTGAATTGGTTAGCCCTGCTGCATTAGAAAATTTAAATGGAATACACCAAGGATTACCACATGATGAAGATCAATTATACTGATAAATTACATTGTTCTAATGTTGATACTCAAATTATGTGTTATAAATTATAAGAAATATACATTTCTAAATCTTCAGAATTGTTCTAATAGTTCACATATGGCTACTCTGCCCAAATCACCATTGATGATTAGAAAGATAGGCATTTTAGAATTTATTTTTCATATATATACCCAATATAGTTTTTGAAATTACTACTCGAGCTTGTACAATTTTTTTTTAAATTTCATATAAAGAGGTTTAACTTTTTGTAGCAATTTACAAAAACTACAAACTAGAGTAGTTTATGAAATTAATACTCCAGCTTCTATAGATTTTGTACATTGCTCTAACACCTACTCTTTTGCTTGGCATCATATATACACGTGTTCATAAAAAATTCAAAATGGACAGTTATGAGACTACACATATGCTGATATTAATGTCTAATGCTTGATGATTGTATGTTTCTCATGATTTCAATTATACAACCTACATTCCATTTTTATGATGATACTCCATGGTGTATTCCATTTAAATATAAAGAGGTTAAGAATGAGCGGGATATGAGAATCTTGCTCGCCGAATGCATGGTGAAAGAGCTTCATTTTCTCTTGTGTTTTTTTACTTAACGATATGTTTACACACCACCATTCTATCTAGGATTTTTTTCTTCCCCATCTTCTATGTCTTGTTATAGATGTTACATTCTATTTTATGACTTATAGCAGAAATTGCACTTCTTCATTTTAGACTTTTGTTCAAAGTTTTGTTCAGATTGCACTTTGCATTTTTATTTTGTTCAGATTCATAATATCATCAAATATGAAGCATTTTCATTTTGTACTATGATCGACACTAGTTGTGTTGCTATCTTATATGAGATATTGTCTCCATTAGTATGCTTCTTTTTCTTGCAATTATAATTAGTGTGAATAAATAAAATAATCAACAAAACAAAATGATATGTTGCATGATAGTGCAATCTTTGTTGATATAGCATTGATGACTTTGGTGAATGTGTCAATGTGGTGCTGGTCCTTGCGTGTTGAAAACGTCATGCACAAGGAGTAATCTTGGGTGTCAATTTTGGTGTTTCCCAAATAGGAAAAATGTTGTTAATGGAAATATATTTTATGTTTAGAAATAATATAAGAACTAATGTAGATTTGGTATTGTAGGGAAATAATGGATGTCCATACTTTTGGTGGGTCGATGATACCCCATCTACATCTATACTTGATGTAGGAAATGAGTGCACCTTGTGCCAGGCTCGAGAGGCAGCTAGTGTCGCCAAGATTGCTTCAATGATGAAAGAAAAAATCATCTTTCTATGATGCCTTCTTTGTGTGATACTCGCACTAGTTTGTTGGGACCATATGCGTAAATGTGGTTAAAAGAGAAGGAACAAACTCTGAAGACTGAAACTTTTTTAGGATTTTATATAGATATGTTAGACAAATTCTAGTAATGTAGGATTTTTTTATATTAGTTTAATATGAAAGGCACTATTCATCAAAAAAAAAATTCTAGTAATGTCATGACTATTTTTTTGTTTTTAATTTATTTATGATTTTGTATATAAAAATTTAAAAATTAACCAACCATAAAAAAATAAAAAATTATAAAAAAATTAACTTTATTAAAAAAATATATATTTTTAAAAATTTATTTGTTGTTTTTAACTTGTTTATGATTTTCTATATGAAAATTTAAAAACAAAAAAAATTAACAATTAACCTTATTTTAAAAAAAATGAAACAAATAAAAAATCAATAGATTCAAAATTATTAAAAAAATTCAAAATAAAAAAAACCTTAAATTCTAATTCCATTTCCAAATTTGTGGAACCAAACTCAAAAAATGCATCTTCTCATTCATTTTCCAAGTCAACCAAACGATTCCAACTATATTTCAAAAATGAAAAAGTGGATTAGAAACTTCATGAATTGACCAAATCCAACATTAGAGAAAATCCAACATTTTTCTAATTCTTCCAACCAAACAGCCTAAGAGAAGAAATGCATCATTTCCGATATCAGATACATCTATAGCAGATATATTTTTTCTAATCTATACTGAAACACATCATTTTTGATGATTTTCTCTGCAATATTATTTTGTTTTAAATTCAATACTGATTAAAATGAATTATAAAAACATGATACCTTTAGTATTAGTATATTCCACAAATTTATACTCATGAAATACATGTTCCCTGCTATCTTCAATTTGATGTTTATAAACGGAACTTTGGCATCGACATTGTCCTTATCTACAAAAATAAGAGTAGCCAGGCTTTGGGATTTCTTGAATTCTTTAAGACAATGGAGAAAATTACAGAGAGACTCATCGAAAAGACATTGATTCCTCAACCACAATCTTCACACAACCTCCTTGTATGTTGTTGGCGTTAGAAATTGTGATCCACAATTTGGATTATTATTTCCAATTTCTTGATGGGTGTTATAAATTCTAATCCATTCTATTTGTACCTTTGTTTTGCCCAATTTCTTAGTTGGTGTTAGAATTCTGTTTCATTATCTAAATTATTATCTCCAATTTCTGGATGTGTTTTAGAAATTTTTATCCACAATCTGAATTATTATCTCTAATTTCCTTATGGGTGATAGAAATTTCTGATCCACAATCTGGATTATTATCTCCAATTTTTGGATGGCTGTAAGAAAATCTGGTTCACGATTGGATTATCGTATTCACTTAATTACTTGAGGTTGTAAGTTTTGCATTGTCATTTGGTATTTTTAATCCAATTTTTTGTTTGACTTCTTTCCTTTGTACTTTTGGCTAAAAATCTAATTTTTCCGTTCTTCCCATATCTTGCACCTTACCTTTTATCTTGCTTGGTCTGCCAATAATTTTACATTTTTCTTTTCCTCTTACATTTTTCTCTTCCTCTTATGGTGATCATGGGCGTTTCTATGAAATGCCAAACTAGAAACTATGTAAAATAATTCTCTGAGATCATCTACAATTGTATTAGTATCTCCCAATTGAATAATTATCTTTGGATTTAATCTACAACAATACTATGAAACCATATGTCTACAACCAAATTATTGTTTCCCAATTGAATTCTTATCTTCTATCAAGTCCAATCCAATTCCTGCGAGATCGCTCATGTCTGTACACAGGGGAAATGTGTCTCACACCCCCGAAACCAGTCTCATGCCCAGTTTTCTAATGTTGCCTGGTATTCTGATGTCGATGACTAGGAAAGTGGTCATGTAGTGATGTCCTTTCTGCCTTCAAATACATGTCTTTTGGAATTTATGTGCGAGAACATTGCATTCTGGGCGAATGACATCATCACTGCAAAACCTAAATCTATGGACATGGCTGCTCGACACTCCATCTTTCGTCTCCATTACAATTATGCTATATTTTTTTCATCTCATTCCATACTCGTAATGTTGGCTTGCACAGAAAGACGAGCCTATCATATTCAGCAACTGCAAGTTTTTGGAGTAGGGAATTAACCATTTGGAATGTGGGTACATCAATTGTAGTTGAGGTAGAGGTGAAGGTAGATTCTATGGCCAAGCGAAGGTATATTCATATCCATACTCCTCTTCTCTGTATTCGTTGGTCTCATGATGCTTACTGTTATTGGTCTCAAAGTGCTTATTGTTGATATAAACTTTTATATTTTTTCCTAAATCCCAAATTGGTTTTAGCAAATATGTGAAAATCACAGTCTGAGATTGCATTGTGTAACAAGTGTTTTACCTGTCAGTGAAAGATTTCTAGGAGAAACGTAAGGGAGGTAAACTATTGAAGGAGGAGAAAGCTCTAGAAAACTAGAATGATTCCAAGAGTGAGAAGTTAGAGCCTGGACCAAGATGATTTGGACAAAAATTAAGACCAAGAGGATTTGGAAAAAATAGTAGGCGAAGATGAGTATGCAACAAATTTCGCTTCTTTTTTCTTTTTATTTCAGATTTGATTGCATTTTAGCTATTTTGTGTAAATTCACACTGTGCACATTTGCAACATTGTTGGACATAAATGTTCTGCAAGTAATCTTGAGTACCTTTTTCTCGCGACTTTAATATTTTTTCAATTCAATCGATTTCAATTGTTTTGTTTGGGTATTTCCTAATTTTTGGGTTGGATATTTTGCTGCTTTTTTGAGAATCCATGTTTGTTTCATATTCTGAATTTATTTGATCCTGGCTATATGGTGACCTTATAAGCATATTCCTTAATAAACATAATTTCCTTTTTAACTGGGAATTGTGTTAGATAGTGAATTCGATTCATGTTTAAAACCAACTAGCAAGACAAAAATTAGACTTTGATATATTGCAATCTGAATATCAAGAAGCTTTTCCATATAGAATATTCTTAGTTGGAAATTTTTGCAGAAAATTTTATGTGTATCCTTTCAATTTTTCATTAATCTATTTACAAAATTTCAATACTTAATTAGGAATAAATAATTAATAAGACACAAAAGAAAATAAATTTTACTGCTATAAACATGAATTTTCTATTAAAGATCTTTTACCAATACAAACATGAGTTTTCCATAAATCTAGCCAAGATCATGCAATCATCTATTGACAGGAACAAACATAATGCTAAACTGCAGTTGCTAGAATTGAAACAAAAAGGACCTAAAAATTTGGCAAATGGAAGGTAAAACTTCATGAGGAGCCAAGAATTATTACAATGTTTCTAGGAACTGAGTTTTCTTTGTCTATAATTAAACTGATAAGATTTTTCTGTGAGGTCGCTTGCATATGACTGCAGGGAAAACCTGTCTCACGCAAACACCTAGTTTTTCTTCTACTAAAGTAGAAAACATAAAATGGTAAACCGTTCTCAGGAGAATTTTACATTGCAGCTTCGACTTGCATGTCAGAGAAATTCAAGTCAGGGAGTTGGAGTTGTTGGTGACAACAGTAAGTTTTTGAAGCCTTTCTAGTTTATCCTCCACAAGTTGTTCTTCCCTTTCTTACTCATACATATTATCATTTAATCATATCCATATCGTTGCCTTCGAATTCCTTCCTCCTCTGCACTTGTGTTGCTTTTCTCTATTTTACATATTCTCTTGACAATTATAGGTTTTTGTAGACCCATTATCACAATTGGCATCTTTAGCTTCTATTCCACTTTTTCCTTCAAAATGAAACTTATACCAAAGAGTGCAATCATCTATTAGTGATAAAAGATCTACTTGTTTAGTACTAAATGGAATTCATGGAGCTACAAATCCATCTTTTCCAGCTTCTTCTATAGCTGATTTATTAGGAGATCTAAGTCTTTTTGTAGCTCCAACAATACTGGTATGTATAAAATTTGTAAATCTTTAAATGATATTTGTATGGTTGTTGTATAGTTTGTTAGTGAAAGTCATAAAGATAATATTTTTTAATTTATAATCTTAATATAATGATTTTCTAGAAGAAACAGTCTTCTAACATATCCACCTATAGTGACACTCCGGAGCAGATCCTAGAAGGTCACTTTTGATTTCACAAAGCAGTAGGGAAAACTACAAACCAGTTTCACAAATTTGACCTCCAATACATTTAGAGATTTCATTTTCCCGGAGTTGTGCCACAGGTAAGACTAGGACTGTATTTGTTTTGAAATTTAATCCTTATTCTCGTTTCTTTAAAAATCTATATGGTGGCTTTCATCTCATAACAATCTATGATTAATTTTTTAATTTATACAACATTTCAGTTATGTTAATTTGTATTTAACACTCTGGATAGGAGTCCACAATGGAGTAATATTGTTAACATCTTGTGTCATGGTCAATAGGTTGGGTGTTGGGACATCATCTATCATTAGGATCTTATCAATTTGGTTTTTTTTGCTTTCTCCATTAATTTTTCTTATCCTTCTTGAGGTTCCTTTGTTGTAATTGATTTAAAGGCATCATATCGCTCTGAATTTTCTCTTCTTTTTCACCTGGGTGCCTACTGCAGGGCCAAAATTTTGTTGATAAATGTGTCATATTGACAATTTCTACTTTTTATTTTTCTCTCGTCATGTCATATAGGATATTTCATGTTTTTGAAATTTTGAGTTCAGGTATAAACCTACACACTGTTGTGGGGTAGAATATTTCAAATATATTTCATGTTTTTGCTTTTGAATATTTTGGAATCCTATTGTGATGGTGGCAATTTTAGGCATTGCATTTTATTTCACTTCAACATTTGAGTTTAATTTTAAAATTAGAGTTACCTCTTTCTATAATTTATCACCTTTAGAAGCTACTAATGTAGTTGATTGCTGGTGATATAAATGAGTAATAAGCTATCATTCTTGATGTAACACCCTTTTGGATTTTTCAAAAGTTTGACAAAATAGACATCACATCGTATCTTATTTACTTCTTTATTGTTTAACAATTTATGCAACTTCATTTGGATCCATCAAGTAGCAACATCCTTCCACCTATTGGTAACGGAAAAATTGTACAAGGTTTGAGTGTTAATAATAATCAGCATGGCCAAGTAACAAAGAAAGTACATATCAACATGCACAGATTGGCTTGTAAGCTAAATCATTCTATTTTCTAGTTCTGGTTTACAACTGGATTTATTTTTTGGTAAATTATTGGTTGATGTTATTGATTAGGTCAATTCCATTTGATCAAGTAGTGTTTAGGGACTAGAATTTCAAATTCTAGTCATAAGTGTTTAGCTTGATTTCAATAATGTCATTTCCTGCAAACTTCAAATTCAGGGATGTTAGAGTCTTATGTATTTTTCTCACCGCTGTAACAAAAATCTCTTGCAATGAGAGTATGGATTGCTTACAAAGTGAGTGGCCGAGATGTTGTTGAGCAAGGGCAGGTGAACAATATTAGCTACAGGTTTATCATAACTTTATATTTGTGTTCTAGGAATTTTTTTAGCTAACTCTTCTTTATGTTGATTTGGAGGAAAACTGGTGGAAGTGGTAAAACTCAATTGATCATTGCTTTCTGGAGCATGTAGTAAATATTCTTTGTACATTAGAGTTAGTTACAGAGATGTCAGTTAGAAGTTCCAATTCAGCTAATGGATTGAAGGGTTTTTTTTTTTAATGTTGTTGGGTTGGGAAAAGGTTCCTTGTATGCCATGGTGCATTTCATAGACCCAATGCTAGATTTTGTAAATTAGAAAAGTTTTCTTTATGCATTTAAGCTTTAGAGGATTACTAACATCTTCTTCAAGACAATTTTCCCGTTGTATTAATTAATTTTATTATAGATCTAGGGAGCACTCTTGGAAATTTTTAGTTTTTTCCATACAAAGCATTGTCAAATCTCCTATAATTTGTGCCTTCCAAAGTCCATGTTAAGCTATAGATGTGCAAAAATAACTCTTCGAATGTGAGATTGATTAATGCCCTCGCTGGGAATTACCATATTAGTTCTCACTACTTGTAAAAAGTAAAAAGAAATACTTTGAAACAATTATATGCTTTAGAATTAAATATAAGATTATTGATGTAGCTTAAATTGTTTATATCTTTCCACTAATACCTTATTCTCTTCAAATTTCAATGAAAACTATAAAAATATTTATTCTCTTCAAAATTTAATGAAACCATACAACAACGACCAAAAAGAAAATAGTGAAAATATAATAGAGTTGTACTATTTATTAGAAAAAAAAAACACAATGAACTTCAAATCTCTAGTTTTATATTTAATAGAAATCATAGGTAACAACTAACAATGAATAAAAACCATATTAATGAAAACTATAATCTTCATTTATTTGGTTTGGTGCTCAAAAAAGGAGTGACAATGTTGTATATTTTTTGTTTGATAGGATTGGTCTAATATGAAGAATGCAAACCAAAAAACCTAAAGCTTGCAACTCTCATCAGTCTCTGCCTATAGAATGCAATATATTTCTATCAATATGTTCTATGAATTATTTTTGGAGTGCCATGTATATTTTATTTTTTCTTACATTGTTTTCTTGCTTAGGCTTGACCAATTTGATTTTAAAATATATACACTTAAAAATAGGTCATATGAATTTAGAAATAGATAGTATTAATTACAATATAATAAAAATATTATAATTTAATAATACAGTAATTTAATATAACATACATTTCTTATTTCTTACATATGTGTATTATTTACATTAGCTAGTTTTCACCATATAACATTTTAACTATTACTTTTATTATTATTATATATCTATTTATAAATTTATTTAAATTTTTTAATTAAAATTTAACCTTGATTTAAAATAAAAATGCTCCATCTTCTATAATATATTACTATGATAATATCTAATAAGTCTAAAACTATTTTTGATTTGCAGAATCACCTTCCAATAATTTATCAAAACATATATAATTTTTAATTATTATATAACTAATTCTACAATGTTGAACTATATAACTTTCAAGAGAACCCTCATCCTCCTTGAATATCCCCATGAATTTCCACTACAAGAAAAATTGGTTACTAGACATTACATGCCCTCATGGTATTAATATGCTTTAAGATTAATGGATGCAATTCTGTACAAGACTTAGTGCTACAATGAAACATGTTAATAGAATGACACTTTAATGCACTTCCTTTTATTATGTAAAATTTTAATTATGCTTTCACATCAAAAACCTATCGGTGTCTCCCTTGCACCTTCTTTTGGTGCAAGTGGTGTATAAGAAATACCATAAATTATTATCTTAATTTCTTTTTAAAAAATAAAATTAAAAAAAGTTCAATTTTGCATATTAGTAATTCTGATTCATAATCTCAGTTAAATGATTCCTCCAATTCTTTTTGGTAAGGAGCTATGGTTTATAATTCATGACTTTTAATTATTTATACTCAAATGACAATTTACATTTCACACACACTCCCCCCCCCCACATCCAAAATCATCTACAAGAATAGACTAGACCCCCTAGAACAAATTTTGAATCTGATATAGACATAATCCCATAAACCAATCAGAAGAACATTAAGCCTCATTAGAAAGATCATCGTGACAAGAACCCAATTCACCCAAGATACAAGCCATTCCAAGAACAATTGTGAATGATAGTCCCCAAAACATGATGTCCACCACTTACTACATTTTACATACTCCATCTGTATACCTTGGAGTTTAGAATTAATTAAATACAAACATCAGAAGATATTGAACAAAAAAGAACCTAAATGCCATATATAACAGCTCAAAAAATCAGATTTGATGTGATTAGTGTTTCTTGTTTTTTGACCCAAATGACAACCCATCTGTTGGAAACTACAATTGAAACAATTGTTATATTGCCATTGATGTCAAACCTTAACTGGTAAGACAATTGCTATCTTGTAAAGTTTCATATCAATTGATTAATGAAGAAGATTTGAAAAGGAGAGATAACAAGAAGACCTGGTGAATGGTTGAGTTATGTGAAACTACAATGGGTACTTGATGAGATCGCACCTTGACAAGGTAATATATTTTTTTTTATCTTAAGTCTAAATGAAGTTTGAATGACTACAAGTTTAGTCTTGACCGAGTTACAGAGAAAAAGATTAAGGAACTTAAGTATGTGCCAAGTGATGCGAGTGTCGACCGAGTGCCAGTATAGGCTGAGAAATTTTTAGTGTTGACCGAACATCAGCATGTGTCCAGTGTCAAATAATTACTGAGTTACACAGAGATGACCGAGCGACAAAACATAGTATTGACCGAGTGTCAATATTATGATAGTTTGAGAGAGATTTGAGATCTGAGCCGATATAGTTGATTTTCTTGGGATATGTGAAGCGTATTTAAGACAAGGATGATTGTTGTGGAGAATAAAATGAGCATTTAATATATGTTTAACCATTTTATGTATGGATTCAAGAATGAGTTTTAGGATGTATTCTACAATGTAGATGGAAAGGAAATGATGGAAGGATTCGTTGGATCTTACCAAAACCTAAGATCTACGGTGATGATTAAGAAAAAATAGATCAAGCTACTTGATCAGAGAGGTATAAGTTTAACCTAATTGAAGGTTATGTGTGTTGTGGTATGTGGTTAATTCAGTTGATTGGAAGAATCTAAGCAGAAGGAAGAGAAGGCTGAAGAGAGCAGTATAGGACTGCACAGAGGTGATTGCTTGAAGGATTTCTAAGAAGATCAGAGTGATGGAGATGAAAAATGAAGGTCATTCAATGAATTGGCATTTGAGCTATAATTGGATATGTATTTGTAAAGTGAGTTGTATGTTTTAGATCACAATTTGATGTTACTTTCTAACCATTGTATCAGTTGCAAAATCCTTTTAAACAAGGTTGACTTAACAGTCATATTGTTAAATCCTTTAATCAAGGTGACATTCTAATGGAATGGTCTAAGCCCTCTAACAAGGCTCACTTCTAACAGAGTGATTAAATCCTTTAACTGGGTCACATGTAATAGTGTGTATTGTAAATTGGGTTGACTTTTCACAGAGCTCACTTCAGAAGAGTGAAAAATTGGTAGCATGTTACTGGTGGTTTTTCCCATATTGGGTTTCCACGTTAAATCCTGGTGTCATATTTGTGTGAATTTTATTTGATGTGTTATACTATTAGGAGTTTTATATTCTGCAAATTGATTACAGTAGGACAGTAAACTATAAGTTTATATTGTTGATCATATGCTATAGAGACCGAGTGGATTACTGAGTGAATCTAAGTTAGTTGAAGTATTTGAAAGTTTAATTGGTACATTTGGACCTTGGAAAACTGATTCACCCCCCTCTCAATTATTCTAAATCATTATAATAATTGGTATCAGAGTTTTTGTGGTGCTTGTAGAGAAAATTTTGAAGGTACTTGAAGCTTAAGATCAAGATGTATAAAAAAGAGGTACCAAGGCTGAACACGGAGAACTTCCCTGCATGGAAAATCTTGATGAAGCTACACCTAGCTAGTAATGGAGATTCAACAAAATACTTTGTGGAACATGATTACATAACAGTGCCTGCATCTATGACAGCCCAGTAGATGAAATAAAAACAAGAGTACAACCAAGCAATGTTAGAGATTGCATCAACCCTAAGCTGTCCTAAATTTGAAGACATAAAAGATTACAAAATTGTAAAATAAATGTGGGATACACTGGAAACTATCTATGGAGGTGATACAAATTTACTGAGTGCCAAATCTGAAGGCTTGAGAGGTAAGTTTGATGAAATGAGAATGCAAGATGGTTCAAAACTATTGTTCAGTATTGCAGTTGAGTTAAGGAGGTTGTAAATGCTATTAGATGAGCCAATGTAACTATTAGTGATGATAAAGACAAAAGGGATGAAAAAGATTTCATAAAGTATAAGGACTGTAAAGACAAAGGTAATAAATCCTTCTATATTGTTGAAGAAGAAACTTATAGTGAATCTTATAAATCTGATGATAGTGATATAGAAGTTGTTTATGTAGCTATGAAAGATGATTCAGATGAAGATGAGAAAAATACACTTATTTCTTATATTATTAAAGGTGATAGATGTATAATTGATAGTGATTGTTCACATCACATGACTGGTGATAAAATTAAATTTCAAATGTTAAACTGTTTCAAAGGTGGTAGTGTTAAATTTGGTAATGACAAACCATGTCCTGTGAAAGGAAAAGGATCAATAAAATTGACTAATAAGATCATATGTTACAATGCCTATTGGGTTGGACTAAACTATAACTTTTTGAGTGTTGCTTAGTTGAATACTTCTGGATACCGATTTGAGTTTCATCACAGAAAAGCTAAGATTTTTGATGCTACTGGTGAACTGATTGGAAGTGGAGAACAAACAAGAGGTAATATTTTCTATCTAGACTTATCTGATGAGACATTATTGTTTACACAATATGATGATATATGGTTATGGCATAAGAGGTTATGTCATGTAAAAATTACTAAGATGAAAAGAGTAAGAGGGTTACCGAGATTGAAGAAACCTAATAATGTTAGGTGTAAGCAATGTTAGTTGGGAAAAATGACAAAGTCTATTTTCAAGAGCAAAACCTATACTTCAGATGATGTTTTGGAATTGGTTCATCCTGAACTTTTTTGACCTATTGGTGTACAATGCTATCAAGGTGATAAATATTTCATACTATTTGTTGATGATTACTCTAGAATGATGACTGTAATGTTTCTCAAAGAAAAATCTGATGCCTTTCAGTTGTTTAAGTGGTATTTGGAAAAAGTTGAAAAAGAGAACGGTAAGAACTTGAGATGTCTGAAATCTGACAGAGGAGGAGAGTTTATATCTAATGATTTCAACTTATTCTGCAATGATAGAGGAATTAAAAGACAAATATCTTCTGTAAGGACTCCCCCACATAATAGCATAGCTGAGAGAAGGAATATATTAATAATGGATTGTGCAAGAACACTGATGATAGAAAATAATGTTGCACAAAAGTACTGGAGGGAAGTTGTAAGTACAATAGTATATACCTTGAAATTGTTAGAGTTTTCATATTATAGCTAATAATTAATTTATTTAATTATTAGTCTATTATACTCTACACTTAAGTTAAACTTAGGCATCTTATTATTCTTTAGGGTTTTCACCTTTAGGGTTTCGGTATCCTTTTATAAGGATTCCCTCTTTGTATTTTATTCAATTTACTTATTGGATCATAATAGAGAATAGATTATTGCATTGAGATTTTCTCACATTTTGTTTTTCTCAATCATGGCTTCTCTTTCTCAAATCTGTGATTACATGCCTCCATAGATTTTTCTCTCTTTCTGTGATAGGTGTTTGCATGCAGGGATTCTTGGGAGCTATGGGGTTTTTTTTCATCAACTCCAACATGGTATCAGAGCTTCAGATCTTCATGCCCCTGTTTGTTATTTGAGAGGGTTTGGTCATGTTATTCAGATCTGTGTTTTTTAGAAGCTTTTTATGTGGATTTAGGGGGGACCTTTGTTTCTGGTCATTTTGGGCTCAAACAGACATCACCGTTACGCTCAGAGTGCCCAAAAACCCTAGAATCCATATAAAACTTGTCCATTTTGGACAACTTGGCTCCGAGGCAAAAAAAATTTGGTTTCTAGTACCGTACGGGCACAGAAACCGAGAAAAAAATTTAAAAAATATCAATTTTTAATTGATTTTTGGCATTGAAAATAACACGCCCAATGCATTTTCAAATGGCGCTGTCGCCGCGCCACCGGTGCTCCGCCGCCACTGGCTGCACCCTTCGCTGGCTTTGCGGGCTCCGCTGGCACCACCAGCCCCCGCCACCAGTAGTTGCGCCCTTCTCAGCGACCCACCGCTCCACCCGCTGCTCCACTTTGGTGCTCTCCACCTCCCGGCCCCCGCTGGCCTGCTCCGCCGGCCTCGGCCTCCCGGTCCCCGCCGCTCCGCCCGCCCAACGGGTTTTTTAAGCCTCACGGGCTTTTACCGCCAGCGGTGGTCATATGGGCAATCGGGAGCTCTATTTTGAGCCCCCTGCATGCGCCATGTGCCCAGGGGCTAGCTCTTTTTCATCCCTAAGGGCTTAAAACCTAATTTTGTGGTGTTTTCTGACCTCCTAGCACTATTTTCGCTCTATCTGGAGCATACAGAGATATTTTGCTGACTTCCTTATATCGTTGGAAAGCTCTTTCCGAGAAATTTCCAATGATGGAGGTTGGGGTTATATGTTTTGCTATTTTTCTAGTGTTTTTGGCTGTCAAAGTCTGATGTCTGGTTTTTTACCTTCTGGGAGCCATATCTTGCTCATCCAAACTCTATTTTTTGCAAACTAGATATCGTCAGAAAGCTGGTTCAGTGAGCTTTTCAGTTGCAAGGGTCTTTTTTCCAGATTCTACTCTAGGTTCTCTTTCCTCTGAGTTTTTCTCTTTCACACTCTGGTGGATTACTTGGGTTCTACAGGTCTTGGGATCTCTTCTTCTGATCTTCTGACTCACTCTTCTTTCTGACTTCTGAGCATTGTATGCTTCTCTTCTGTAGCATTTTATTTTTTGTAAACACACTGAGATAAAGTGCCTACTTTTGCATATCTGGGATTTCGAGCACCTTGTGTTTATTTGTACTCACACTCAGTTATAAAGTGCCATGGGGGGCTTATGATGTTTTGCCTTTTGTGCTCATCCACCTTTGTCAAGTGAGCGTACCTTCCATGACATTAGCCCATGTTGTGTGTCGATGACACCGCCCTTTATCCTGTGCTTCTACTTCTATTGCACTATTGGTGTTCCTGATTCTTCTTCCTGCAGATGTTTCTGGCATTGCATTTTAGTGGTCCTGTCACCCCTCTCCCTATTTAGCATTATGGGGGGGTTCACCTATTGGCTCTATTGCTTTCTTGGTTTGGTTGAGTGATCTACGTATTCTGTTTTTGTTCCTATGTACTAGGCAGATGCAGTGGCTAGGAACTTATGCATTTCGATGAGATGGATCATCTACTATATAGACACTCGTTCATTCCTACTTTTGGAGGTCACCTCTTTGATTGATCAGCTCTTTAGAATTTGTCTTCTCTACCTGATCATGCACTATTTTTATGGGGGTTCCAGCAGTTACTTCTGACAGTGTTTGCAGCTTCATGCTTCGGAGATGCTTCTTGCTCTTTCTTGTTCCTTTCTTTGGGACTCTCCCTAGATTGGAGGCTTTGTTTCCTTCATCTAGTTTATTTCTTGTACTTGGATACCTGATCAGACCTAGTTGTTGGGACCCATAGTTCCTTTCATGCATTTTGTTTACATGCATATGTTAATCCTTAGCTGTTTAGCTTCTCCCTAAGTTACACTTAAGGGGGGGTGTTAGAGTTTTCATATTATAGCTAATAATTAATTTATTTAATTATTAGTCTATTATACTCTACACTTAAGTTAAACTTAGGCATCTTATTATTCTTTAGGGTTTTCACCTTTACGGTTTCGGTAACCTTTTATAAGGATTCCCTCTTTGTATTTTATTCAATTCACTTATTGGATAATAATAGAGAATAGATTATTGCATTGAGATTTTCTCACATTTTTTTTTCTTAATCATGACTTCTCTTTCTCAGATCTGTGATTACATGCCTCCATAGCTTTTTCTCTCTTTCTGTGACAGGTGTTTGCATGCAGGGATTCTTGAGAGCTGTGGGGTTGTTCTTCATCAACTCCAACAGAACCGAGTACAAGTCAAGAAAGGTATTGATATTAAACCTTATGAGTTATGGTATGGTTAAGCACCTAATGTAAAATATTTTAAAGTTTTTGGGAGCAAATGCTAGATACTAAAGGACAATAAAAATAGAAAACTTGATGCTAAAAGTGATGAAGGCATATTCCTAGGTTATTCTGCTAAGAGAAAAGCGTACAAGTGTTTGAATTCTAACACTAACAAAGTTGTGGAAAGTGCAAATGTTGAATTGATGAATATGCATAAAAGAATGAAGTAGAATGAAAGAAAGTGATGAACTACAATTGATTGTATATTTGAAGTCATTTGTTGATATTCAACCTAGTTGCACATGTGATGATAAACATTATCAGTTAATGTATTTTCATTGATGTCAACTTATTTGAGTATTATTATGGTGGAAAACATTTGTTATGTATTGAAGATTCGGAACAAAAAAATTTATGTGGTTGGAAAATGATGAGTTCTGTATACATCGAGAGACAGTGAACATTAAGGAAAACACAGTGTATACTAAGCACAATGATAACCGAGCTAGGGATCAGTGACACAACAAGGTATTGACTAAGAAATTAATTCAAATTGAGGCCGACTAGAATGTTGATCTGGAAATTGATGATTTCAAGGTAAAAGATAAAATTTGTTATTTGATCAAACGGTTATAAAAGTTCAATGAAGATCGGACGAAAAATATTGAAACATGTTTTTAACACAATTGTCAAGGAAGGATCAAGAGGGAAAATTAACAATGGATATTAAGCAGGAAAATTTGAAGGATGAAAATTAAATGAGACATGATGTCTATATAAGAGACAAGAGATTTATTTATGAATCGTGTAAACACAACTGAAGCGCACATGGAAATTTTATGCATGAATGATCAAACTAGTTAAGGATAGAAACGAGCATTTTCTACAAACATCACCGAGAAAATAGAGGAAAGAGCATTATCGAGAAGAACAGAGTATGGTGAATCGGATGAATTGAAGTGAACAAATTGATCAGAGGTATTATGTACTTAGCATATATCTGAAAACCTGCAAAACAAAGTTGTATTTGAATCAGATCATTATTGTATCAGTTTAACCATTACTACAGACAAATCTCTTAACCAAGTAGGACAATGAAAGTATTTATTAGACATTCTAATGAATGTTGAGTGTTTTCTTGTTGACCCCATAGTGAATGCATGGTCAAGAGAGAACTGTTGGTTTTAAATCCTCTAACCAAGTCACATTTAACAGTGTGCATTGTAACCTTTAATAGGATTGTCTCTTCACCGAGCTCAATTTAGAAGAGTGAAAATATTTTGGGTTACCGGTCCTAGGTGGGTTTTCCCTTAGCAGGGTTTCCACGTTAAAAAAATGTGTCAATGTGCATGAATGTTGTGGATTATTAGTTTACTTTAAATTTTATTTTATTGACCTAGATCGGTAATCACAGTATTAATTTACTGATATTCGGTAAACACTATTGACTAAAGTATGAGATTATAGAAAAAATTTCACCGAGTTGAATTATATGTTTGAATTTTTTTTTATATACATATGGAGGAATTTTGGACTGTAGGATAATTTGTGAGGAAACTGATTCTAACTTATTCAAACCCCCCCTCTCATTTATTCTAACAATTTGTATCAGAGCATACATTTCTTAGAAGAAAGTTTTGAAGGACTTAAGCTAAAGATCACAAGATGAATAAGAGAGACACACCTAAGATGAACAAGGATAACTTCTTGACATGGAAAAGAAGAATGAGACTATACCTATTAGGAATTGGAGACAACATTGCAACTTATCTGGATAATGAATTCATTCTACATTCTGGACCCTTGACTCTAAATCAGATGAAAGAGAAACATGAACATAACCTTATCATGGTGGAGATTGCTTCTTCACTTATTGATGCAGAATTTGAAGACATAGAAACATGTACAACTGCCAAGAAGATGTGGGATCATCTTACACTAGTTTATGGAGGAGATGCAAATGTACTAAGAGCTAAAGCTGAAAGTCTTCGAGGAAAGTTTGATGATATGAGAATGAAGGAAGGAGAGAACATAACACAGTACAATACCCAACTTAAGGAAGTTGTGAATGCTTTTCGAGGATTTGGTGGAACTATTGATGAAGACACTATTGTGAGTAAGATTCTTAGAAATCTATTTCCTATTTACTCTATAAGAATCTCTGCAATACATGAAATGAGAGCAACACCTGGAAATAACATTACTGTTGATAGTCTTGTTGGAAGATTAATTTCTTTTGAGCTAAATAACTTTGATAATAGTATTGTACCATCTATGGAATCCGCATTTATGTCTACTTTGAAAATTGGTTAATCTAGTAGCAAACACATAATCAGAAATAACAGTGATAGTGATAGTAAGGACAAGGAACTTGATGAACTTAAAGCCTTAATGATTAGAATATTGCACAAAGGTAAAGGAATATATATAAAGGTAAACTACCTTTGATATGCTTTAACTGTAAAGAGATTGGCCATTTTGCTGCAAGATGCCCTAATAGAAATAATGATGAAAGAAATGATAGATCTAATGACAGATAGGATAACTGAGACTACAGAATAAATTGACAGTATGAAAAAAGAGATAACTAAGATTACAAGGACAAAGGTAAGAAATTTTGTTACATTGTTGAAGATAAAGATAATGACAGTGGTTCTGCTAGTGATGAAGATGTTGAGAAAGTGTTTGTAGATTTGAAGGATCATTCAGATGAAGATGAAAGGTATGTAGAAACAACACTTATTTCTAAAGTCAGTAAACATGATATTTGAGTTATTGATAGTGGTTTTACACATCACATGACTGGAGATAAAGGAAAAAATTAATTTCTTGAACATTATGATAGCAAATATGTAAGAATGGCAAATGATACACCTTGTCAAGTGAAAGGAAAAGGTACTATTATGATGAACAATCAAATCAAATGTGAAAATGCTTATTGGGTAAAATGACTAAATTACAATCTGTTGAGTGTTTCACAATTGAATAAAACAGGTCACCAAGTTCCATTTGAAAATAGAAAAGCTAGAATCTATGATGGAACATGAAAGTTGATTGACACTGGTGAACTATCAAAAGGTAACTTATTCTATCTTGATACTGCGGGAACTACTTGCTTATTGGAAAAGAATGAAGATATATGGTTATGTCATAAAAGAATTTGTCATGTAAATTTTGACAACATGGTTAAGATTAGTAAGAAAAGAAAAGTTAGAGGCTTATCGAGCTTATCTAAACTAGACCATGTAATGTGCAAAAATTGTCAAATGGGTAAGATGTCAAAATCTAGTTTCAAGAGAAATAATTTTTTATCTAATGATATTTTGGAGTTAGTTCATACAGACATATGTGGACCAATGAGAACACTAAGCTATTATGGGGAAAGATGCTTTATTTTATTTGTTGATGACTAATCTAGAATGATGACTACCATGTTCCTAAAAGAAAAATCTGAAGCATTTAAGATGTTTGAGTGGTATAAAGCTAAAGTGGAAAAAGAAACTGGTAGAGATCTGATAGAAGAGGTGAATTTATTTCTAATGAGTTCACTAAATTTTGTAATGATCATGGAAACAAAAGACAGGTTTATGCACCGAGGACACCACAACAGAATGGAATTGCTGAAAGAAGATATAGATTGTGCCAGAACACTGATGATTGAAAAGAATGTTGCACAGACATACTGGAGAGAAGAAATTAGCACAAATGTATACACACTGAACCGAGTACAAGTGAAGAAAGATTCAAACAAAACACTTTATGAACTATGGTATGGATAACACCTAATGTGAGCTATTTTAGAATATTTGGTAGTCAATGTTATATTCTGAAAGATGATCGAAATGGTAAATTTGATTCAAAAAGTGATGAAGGAATATTTATTTTTTATATTAGATATAGAGAGTAAACAGATACAAAAGTTAACACTGGTTCACAAGGAGGAGATGTTGTCTCACACTCCTATGATCAAAAGGAAGATCCAGAGTATCAGTTACAACAAAGTAGCCTATAGAATATACATATGTCTAAAGGTAGTGAAAATAACTATAGTAAAACACCTACAGAGTGGTGTTAATGTAAACATCGACCTAGGATGTCCAGCCCAAGGGGCCCTCCATCCAAATTAAGCTCTTTCTCTTCTGGATATGATCAAGCATACAGACCATGTCTCCATCCACATTTATTTTCCTCTTCCTGAAGTCTTCATTCAACTTCATGATAGCATGGTCAAATAGCGTAGGGTTATCCATGTGTCTTCTCTAGTTAAATCCAATCTTTATTTCGTAAACAAACATTGTAGAGTAACCCGTTTGCAAGAATCTCTTGAGCTTTTCCTTTTCCAAAAGCATGTTGTCTAGAACCTGCGAGGAGATTTTTAAAAGTGAGAGTTTTATAAAAAACTCAGTAAGGGACCTGTGACTGCTAGTATACCTCTCTTCATTTCTGCACTTCCAAAGCTGCCAAAGAATGTTAGAGGAAAGAATAAACCAAAAAAAATTACTATCCTTTTTTAAGCCATGAATATAACTAGTGATTATTTCAAGAATATTAACACCTTTAGGATAAATAATACCAAACATTAGCCAAACTCTTCTAGCAAATATACAATCAAAGAAAATGCGCCTACATGTTTTAGGCATATTACAGAGTTTACATATCTGATCATCCATCTTATCTTTTCTAATAGGTAGCCTATCAAGTATAAGAAGCCATTTAAAACAAGCAATTTTTGGTTCTATGCCACTTTTCCACAATCTTTCAAAGTGTTTTTTCCATGCGGGAATGTCAAGTTCAGAATACCAAGTTTTGTTGACATGTGGAATAATAGAATCATTATAACCAATTATACTATAGATATGCTTGGATTTAAGTTTTCCAACTATAGTTCCCTCAAGCCATTTCATGTTAAGAAATCTCTGTGAGTCCACAAAACAAATAGTGGGCAGGCAGCTACTAGCTTTCTTAATCATATTATAAGTTTTCTTCTGAGAGATAGGAATGTTGTGTTGGCTCCTAAGATCCTCCCAACTAATAAGGCTATCATTTTCAAATAGATCTACCAGTTGAGAGATACCGAGCTTATTCCAAGCTTTTGCCGAACAACCTTGACAAAGAGCAAGGGGTTTGTTAGCAAGACAAATATTCCACCATATGGATCTTTCCTCGAAGAGCTGAAGAGAGTCATGGAATTTCCTATTAGAAATGAATTTCTTAACAACATCCCAAGCCTTCCAAATATATTTAAAAATAACAGAACCTTGAACACAAACAAAAAAATTCCCTTCAAGAAGGTCAGCAAAGGGCAGATTCTTCCAAGATTTGGCCTTTTTAGGGATGCCTCTTTTAATATTATTCCTAATAAGAACCTTCCATGGCTCGGATCCCTCAAGTGAGTGAAAGATCCATTTGGCAGCAAGGGATATTCCTTGAGTTTTGAGATCTTTCAATCCCAGGCCTCCAAGAAGCTTATCGGTATGACACCACTCCCATCTAACCGAATGGAGTTTTTTCTTTCCTCTGCCATCAGACCACATGAATTTTCTAATAATTTTTTGAATCTCTAAGATCTGATAATCACTAAAAAGCCATGCTGAAGAGTAGTAAATATTATAGGAGGAGAGGACTTTTTGACAAACTTGAATTCTCCCTGCAAGAGAAAGAAATCTGTTATGCCATTTATCCAATTTTTTGGAGATTTTTTCCTTCACCCACTTCCACATTTCATTAAGAGAAGGGTAAACTGAGAACGGTATGCCAAGATACTTGATAATCATCCTTGGTCTTTTCCATTGGAAACCGTACTTACTCAACCATTCAGGAGGAGCATTATCCCATCCTAAGCAGTAGGATTTAGCATAAGATAAATGAGCTCCAGAAATAGAACAAAACAAATCAAGCTTGTGGTTAAGAGCAATAAGATTTCTTTTAGAAAGTTCAAAGAAAATGGCAGTATCATCAGTGAATTGAGAATTAATGAGCTCAGAATTATCTGGGAGGGAGAGTCCCTTAAAAGTTGGTGAAAGAGTGTTGTCCCTTAAGATGTAAGACAAAGCATCAACAACAATGATAAATAATGCAGGAGAAAGGGGGCAGCCCTATCTAATTGACTGACTAAGGGGGATAGTCTTAGTAAGTGAGCCATTAATATCAATCTGAGCCGAAGCTTCACAAATAAGCACCTTGACCAATTTACAAAAGGAATCAGGAAAGCTGAAAGCCTCTAACATCATAAGTATGAAGTCCCACTCCATCCTATCATAAGCTTTCTCAAAATCAAGGAGAAGCATGACACAGTCTTGGGCTGAGTCCTTAGCCCAGCTCATCGCTTCCCAGCCTGTGATGAGATTTTCAAGGATATATCTTCCTTTGATAAACCCAGTCTGGGAGGAGCTGACAAATTTAGGAAGGATAGATTCAAGTCTTTGGGCCAATATCTTAGCGAGAATCTTATAAGACACATTTAGGAGAGTGATAGGCCTCCAGTTTTTTATTAAAGCCTTATCTTCATCTTTGGGGAGAAGTTTGATGATCCCACAATTGATTATAGAGCCAAGAGACCCATTGGTGAAGGCCTCTGAATAGATATGAAGCAGATCTTCACAAATCCAATCTTTATTGGCTTTGTAAAATTCAACAGGAAAACCATCCAGGCCTGGGGCCTTATCATTTTTGAGAGATTTGATGGCTTTCTCTATGTCATCAATGGATATATTTTGACTAAGAGAAGAACAATCCAGAAAGTTGATTTTGATGGGGATGAGGGGTCAAAATTTCTCTCTAATTTGTTTGGCATTGTCACTATCTTCTGAGGAAAACAAAGAATGGTAGAAGTCAAAGAAGGCATCCTTGATGTTGTCAATATCAACAATTTTAGTATTGTCGACAACAATCTTACTGATGGATTCATTGGCTTGTTTTTGCTTAAGAAAATTGAAAAAAAAATCTGTACCTCTATCACCATATTCCAACCAATGGACACGTGCTCTAATTCTTGCACCATATTAAGAGTAAAGCTTACAAATGTTTGAACAATATATCTAACAAAATCATTGATAGTGCAAATGTGAAAGTTGATGAATTTTCTAAGAAAAATGATGAGTACAACATGAAAGAACTAGAAGATTATAGTATATTTTTCTACATGGAAGAACATGATACTATAGCAACGCATATGCCTAATGTTACAGTGCAATAGGGTAATTCCACCGGGCAATAGGTAGCACAGACCAAGCGTTAGGAAAATACCGAAACTAAAGATCATGAACAAGAACACAATGAACCTACAGGAGAAGACAATGAAGAAGAAAGAATTGAACCTAAACTTGCTAAATATGCAAGAAGACATAATCCACAAAATTAGATTATTGGAGATAAAAGAGAAGGCATGATGACAAGAAGTAAGTTAAGAGATAATACTTGTTTAATTTGTGAATTTGAGCCTAAGAATGTTAGAGATGCATTATAAAATGAAGAATGGATTAATTCTATGAATGAGGACATTGAGAAGATGCATAAAAATAAGACATGAAAATTAGTACCGAGACCGAGTGATAAAAATGTTAGCAACAAATGGAAATTTAGAAACAAACTAAATGAGGATGGGAATGTAACCAGAAATAAAGTAAGATTAGTTTGCAAAGGATATGCACAAGAAGAAGGAATTGACTATGGAGAAAATTTTGCACCCGTTGTTGTTAGAATAACTGAGAGGGGGGGGGCTGAATCAGTGGCCTCAAAAATATTCCAATAAATCAACCCAAAACTTAGTACCACAATATTAAGCCTCTAGTTATCTTCAGTCCTACAAGATGTATGCCTTCAAATATACTTTATCAAATAACTACTGCTTGGAGTTCACTGTTAAACCTTATTCTTAATGTTTACTGAATAGTAGTCTTTCATTTACCGAAAAACAATAGATTGCTTAGTGTATACTGATCAATTTAGATTAGTTATGTGTAATTCAAAACACTAAAGTAATTAATCATAAAAACATTGACACATGGATTTTTAACGTGGAAACCCTGTTAAGGGAAAAACCACTTGGGATTGGTAACCCAATTTTTTCACTCTTCTAAAGTGACCTCAGTGAAGAGCCAACTCGGTTAAAGGTTAAAAACACATTGTTAGGTGTGACCTTGTTAGAGGATTTAAATAGAATAGTTTGTCACTTGATATCGGGCATCTCTATGCTACCTTCTATGACCAAACAAGGTGTAGTTTGTCAAATGGTATCTGGCATCTCATGCTATCTTCATGATCAAAATTTTTGATACTCCTTGGGATGTATCTCAATATATAAATGATCTTTAAATCCTGCTCGGTTAAAAGACTTTCTGAATCAATGGTTAAACTAAAATAGTAAATGATCTATTCACACATACAACTTATACTTGTAGATTTTCAGATCTATTGTAAGCTCATTTTACCTTTCTGATCAATATATCTTTTCAATACCTTTGCTCCACTTCTTTTTTCTCGGTGATGATGTGCTTCTATGTTGTTCAGTGCCCACAAAATCTTTAGCTGTTTCCTCAGTTTGATTGATCAGGATTGTATGAAGTTGTTCTTCATCAGCTTCTCTTTAGCATCCTTATTTTTCATTCACTCCCCTTAATACATAATGAATTAAGTTGTCTCTTTATAGACATGATATCACCGTTCTCACTTCTTGATTTTATTTTTCTTGGCGTGATCCAAAATCTTAGCCAATCTTGATTTAAAGAAAAACTCTTGTTTTATCTCGTAGAAATCTTCTTGCCAACTGGATAAAACAACTTTATATATTTTACTTATCTCTAGCTTTAACTTGTCGAATAAAATAATGTCAACAACCAGTTAAGTCTATCTTTAGCTCTGTTAGCTAAGTATTTTTTCATTTATAAACTCCAGTTAACTTCAGTGGTTTAACTCTTTGATAGCTTTGGTCAACACTTCAGTTCTCATCAAGCTTCTCTATCAGTGTTGTCTTTCCTTCGGGGTTGTCTATCCATCAGTTAACACTATAATTCTGGCCGTTGATAATGCTTTTGATTCTTCTCGTTGGTAATGCTTGTCATTTTCTTGCTCGGGCATCACTGTGAATTTGCTCTCAATTTTCTCTGTCCATCGGTTTCCACTAGCTGTCCGTGTTTGAAGTCACTTAGTGAATGCTGGAGTTTTATGCATTGTTGAAAGCATAATCTTTATCTCTTTGATTCTCTAAAGTCTTTAACACTTTGAATATAACCGATCAAATTATATTAAGTTGACATTAATGAAAATACAATCCATTAACTTATTTAATGTCTTGCATTATCTTTCTGCATTTCAGTGATCAACTTAACATCTTCAAACATTTAAGGGAAAAAAAGTTAAGTCTTCCACTCCATTTGATATGAACTTACGTTCACATAAAGATGGGAAAAAATGTAAATCTTGATTGCCTTGTTTGTGGCTGGTTGGGCCTTTTTTCTTTTTGGTTGGAACTATGGTTAGTTCCTTTGGCTAGTTTGGTGGGGCTACACGGTTGTTTTTTGGTCTTTCTTTGACCTATCTTTTGTTGCTATTGTACAAGGTTTTGGGACCTTTCAAATCCTATTTTTACTTAATCAGAACATCTTCAAACATTCAATCAGTTACATGTCATCAATCTCTCCCTTTGACATTAATGACAACACACTATATTATTACTAATACAATATGAAATATAAAGTTGAAGTTCATCAATCTCTCATATTATAACTAATACAAATGTCTGGCTCTCGGTAAGCTCAAATAGCTTAGATTTATTTCTTTCAGAGTGTGTTCTTCAATCTTCAAGCCCTTCACTGGATGGATGTATTAGATTTTGTCTTTGTTCCTGATATGTGCTCTGCCTTGACTATTCCTCTCCTTGATCATCTCTTCTTCCTTTGACAGTAATCTCTCCCTTTGTATGTATTCTCTCCCTTTGTTACTTCTCTCCCTTAGATGGATATTTCATATGTAATCAATCTCTCCCTTTGGATAATGATTAACTCTCCATGGATAATGATATAATCTCTTTTTTATAGTGAGATAATCTCTCCCTTTTGTAATCTATCCCTTTTGATAATGAGAATCTCTCTCCCTTTGACAACAATGGAAAACAATTCTTCTATATCATCTTCCATTCCCTTTTTATAATATACTCCTTGAATTTCCCTATCCATTAGCAATACATTGTCTCTGGTGTTCAGTGCAGATTTGTACCTTGTTGTGTACAAATGTATCTGTTGCTATCCATATCAGTTCTTGCATCAACATGAATTATCTTTTGAATTAGTGTATAGGCTGATGCAGCCTCCTAATCAGCTTACTGACTGATAGACAAGGGTTGTACCCCTAGTCTCTGTCTCAGGTACTCAAATGTATCTTTCATTAATGGCTTGGTAAAGATGTCAACTAATTATTCCTTTGATTGAACATATTCCAGTATCACCTCTTTTTCTTGCACTTGTTCTCTTAAATAGTGATACTTGATAGAAATATGCTTAGTATTAGCATGGATGACTAGATTCTTAGAATTGTTAATTTCACTGGTATTATAACAATATATAATCACTGGTTCAAGAATATTCATATTCATACCTTCTAGCAATTGTTTGATCCATGCAATTTTTGAGCAATTTGTAGTAGCAACCACATATTCTACTTCTGCAGTAGACTAAGAGATGCATCCTTTCTTCTTGTTGATCCATGTGACAAGTCTGTCACTCATGAATAATTCTCCTCAAGTTGTGCTCTTTCGGGCATCAACGTTTCCAGCCCAATCAGCTTCTATATAGACTTGTAGCTCAAATTTTCCTTCTTGTTTATACCATAAGCCATATTCCTTGGTGTTCTTTAGATATCTCAGAATTCTCTTGATAGTATTCATATGTGATTCTTTGGGATTATCAAAGAATATTGCAACTATTCCAACTGCATGTGCAATATCTGGTCTAGTATGAACAACATACATTAGTTTTTCAATCATTGATCTATACAAGGTCTAATTTACCTCATTTGGTTTGTCTTCCTTTTTTAGATTACATCCGGTAGCCATAGGTGTTCCAACTAGTTTGGAATCTTCCATCTTGAATATCTTTAGCACTTCCTTGATGTATTTGGACTGAGTGATATATATGCCTACATCTTGTTGAAGAATCTATAGACCAAGAAAGAATTTGATCTCCCCAAATATAGACATTTAAAATTCTTTGCTCATTTCATTAGCAAAGGATTTGCATAACATTTAATTTCCCCAAAAAATGATATCATCAACAAAAATTTCAGAAATTAGAATATTACCCTCGATATCTTCTTTTAAGTATTGTTATTTTCACTTGTTCTTACAAATTCAATGCTAATGAGATAGGAGTGAAGTATTTCATACCAGGCTCTTGGTTCTATTTTTAATCCATACAAGGCTTTATGTAGTCTACATACCATGTTTATCTTTTCTAGATCAACAAACCCTTCTAGTTGCTCAATGTATACTTCTTCTTCCAGTATTCCATTTAGGAATGCAGATTTGACATCCATTTGGTATACCTTGAATCCTTTGTATGAAGCATAAGCAAGAAGAATTCTAACTCCTTCTATTCTAGAAACGGGTGCAAAGGTTTCACCATAATCAATACCTTCATCTTGTGCATACCCCTTGCATACTAATCTTGCTTTGTTTCTTGTGACTTCTCCATTCTCATTCATCTTTTTTTCTGAACATCCATTTGGTACCGATGGCATTATTTTCATCTAGTCTTGGTACTAGTGTCCATGTACTATTCGTCTCATTCTGTTCTATTTCTTCATTCATAACACTGACCCATTCTTCATTTTCAAGTGCAGTATTAATAGATTTAGGCCCAAAATCACAAAGTAAACATCTAGTGTATAGTGACTTACTTCTTGTTCTCATTCCAACCTTCTTGTCTCCTATGATCTAATTTTTTTTATGATGTCTTATGACATACTTGGAAATTTTTGGTTCAGCTCTTTGTCCATCATTCTGATCATTGTCTTGACCTTCATTCTGATCTCCGTTGCTTGGTACATTATCTTGAGTATTATCCTGATTTTTGGTAATTGCAGCCTGATGCTTGGGTGTAATATTTTGTTGCTCAGGGTGAAATGTTCTGGTTCTTGGGTAGAGTGTCAGGTTCTTTAGTGTAAACAAACATTTTGTATTCCTTTGGCTCTTTTCTGCTTTCCTTATCATTATTTTCTGCAAATTCATCTATTCTTACATTTGCACTTTCAATGATCTTGTTAGATGAGTTGTTAAGACATTTATAAGCCTTGCTTTTGGTAAAATACCCTAGAAAGATACCTTCATCACTTTTAGAGTCAAGCTTTCCATTTCTATCATCTTTCAAAATATAACATTGACTACCAAAGACTTTGAAGTAACTTACATTGGGTGTGTAACCATGCCAAAGCTCATTGGGTGTCTTCTTTGTGTCCTTCTTCAATTGTACTTTGTTTAATGTGTAGACAACAATATTGATAGCTTCCCTCTAGAAAGTTTGAGTGATTCTTTTCTCAATCATGAATGTTCTTACATAGTCAAGAATTGATATGTTTCTCCTCTCAGCAATTCCATTTTGTTGTGGTGTTCTCGGTGCAGAAACCTGTCTTTTAATTCCATGCTCATTAATGAAATTAGTGAATTCTAAAATAAATTCCCCTCCTCTATCTGACCTTAATCATTTCAATTTCTTATCACTTTTTTTTTCTACCATAGCCTTATACCATTTAAACATCTTGAATGCTTCTGATTTATCTTTTAAGAACATAATTGTCATCATCCTAGAATAATCATCAACAAAGAGAATGAAATACCTATCTCCATAGTAAATCTTTGTCCTCATGGGTCCACATAAATTAGTATGGACTAATTCTAGAATTGCATTAGATGTATGGGCTTTACTCTTGAAACTAGACTTTGTCATCTTACCTTTTCGACAATTCTTGCACATGATATGCTCAAGCTTTGACATGCTTGGTAAGCCTCTAACTTTTCTTTTATTTCTTATCTTTACCATGTTGTCAAAATTCACATGACATAATCTCTTATGCCACAACCATATGTCTTCATTTCTAGCCATCAAACAAGTGGTATTAATGTCATCAAGATAGAAAAGGTTACCTTTTGTCTATTCACCAGTTCCGATCAACCTTCCCGATTCATTGAAGATATTTTCCTTCTTATTTTAAAATGCTACTCGGTGACCTATATTGTTCAGCTATGAAACACTTAATAGATTATAATTCAATCCTTTTCACATTTGATCAGGTTATTCAACATTATGGTTCCTATACCTTCAACTAGACAAGGTGTGTCATTACCCATTCTTACTAATCCACCATTATAGTATTCAAAAGTTTCAAACTTTTGTTTATCACCGGTCATGTGGTGAGTGCAGCCACTACCTATAATCCAAACATCATTCTTACTAACCTTAGATATGAGTGCGTTTTCTACATACCTTTCTTCTTCTTCTTCTAAATTATCCTTCATGGCTACAAATACCATCTCAATGTCTTCTTTAGATTCGGTGTCAATATCATCAAGTCTATTCTCAGCTAGGTAACATGCTTTCTTTCCTTTGTCCTTCTATCTTGGGTATCTCTTTTGTCCGATTGTCAGTTGCTTCGGTAAAATCTATTATCACCTCAGTCAAACTTCTTTTCATATGTTTTGTCATTACTTCTATCATCTTTTCTTCTATTAGGACATCTTGCAGCAAAGTGTCCAACCTCTTTACAATTAAAACATACAAGTGGTAATTTACCTTTGTATCTACCTTTGCCTCTTTGGAATCTTCTTTCCATTAGTGCTTCAATCTCATCAAGTCCTTTATCCTCATTATCACTTTCACTATCATTCCTCATAGTGTGTCTATGACTTGACTTGCTTATTTTCAAAGAAGATTTAAATGCAGACTCTATAGATGGTAAGACACTATTATCAAAGTTATTCATCTCAAATGAAATCAGTCTACCAATTATACTCTCTATAGTAACTATATTGTTTGCAACTACTCTCATTTCTTGAATAGAAGATACTCTAATAGCATACACAGGCAGTAAGGTTCTTAAGATTTTACTTACCACTTTCTCTTCTTCAAGTACACCTCCAGCTCCTCGAATAACATTGACTACCTATTTGATTTTTTAGCTATACTGAGTGATATTTTCTCCTTCTTTCATCCTTAGGTCATCAAACCTCCCTCTTAGGCTTTCTTCCTTGGGTCTTAATACATTAGCATCTCCTCCATGTACTAGTTTCAATTTATCCCACATTTGCTTTGCAGAGGTGCAGGTTTTGAGAACTTCAAACTCAGCATCGGAGAGTGATGAGGCAAGTTCTATCATTATGCAATTATGCTCACGCTTTTCTCTCAATTTCTCAAGAGTGTAAGGTCCTATAGGCAACACATATTCAGTATCAAGGTGTTGAGTAACATCATTACTAATACCTGATAGATGGAGTCTTATTCTTCTTTGCCATGATGCAAAGTTTTCTTTATTCAACTTGGATACATCTCGCTTGTTCATCTTGTGATCTTTTGCTTGAGTTGTTAAACTCTTTTTCTAAGAACACAAGCTTTGATACCAATTGTTAGAATAAATGAGAGGGGGGGGGGGTGAATCAGTGACCTCAAAAATATTCTAATAAATCAACCCAAAACTTAGTACGACAATATTAAGCCTCTAGTTATCTTTAGTCCTACAAGATGTGTGCCTTCAAATATACTTATCAAATAACTACTGCTCGGAGTTCACTATTAAACCTTATTCTTAATGTTTACCAAATAGCAGTCTTTCATTTACCGAAAAAAAAAAATTGCTTAGTGTATACCGATCAATCCAAATTATTTATGTGTAATGCAAAACACTAAAGTAATAACTCATAAACACATTGACACATGGATCTTTAACATGGAAACCTTGTTAAGGGAAAAACCACTTGGGATCGGTAACCCAAAATTTGCACTCTTCTAAAGTGAGCTCAGTGAGGAGGCAACCATGTTAAAGGTTACAAACACACTGTTAGGTGTGACCTTGTTAAGGGATTTAAATAGAATATTTTTTCACTTGATATTGGGCATCTCTATGCTACCTTCTATGACCAAACCCAGTGTAGTTTGTCAAATGGTATCCGGCATCTCATACTATCTTCAAGATCAAACTTTTTGATACTCCTTGGGATGTATCTCAATATATAAAGGATCTTTAAATCCTTCTCAGTTAAAAGAATTTCTGAATCAATGGTTAAACTGAAACAATAAATAATCTGTTGACACATACAACTTATACTTGTGGATTTTTAGATCTATTATAAGCTCATTTTACCTTTCTGATCAATATGTCTTTTCAATACCTTTGCTCCACTTCTTTCTACTTGGTGATGTTGTGCTTCTTTGTTGCTCAATGTCCGTAGAAATCTTTAGCTCTTTCCTCAGCTTGATTGATCAGGACTGTATGAAGTTGTTCTTCATCAGTTTGTCTTCAGCATCCTTCTTTTTTATTCACTCCCCTTAATTCATAATGAATTAAGTTGTCTCTTTATAGATATGATATCACAATTTCTCACTTCTTTATTTTCTTGTTCTTAGCATGATCCGCAATCTTAGCCAATCTTGATTTAAAGAAAAACTCTTGTTTTGTCTCGTAGAAATCTTCTTGCTAACTGGATAAAATAGCTTTAAATATTTTACTTATCTCTGGCTTTAACTTGTCGAATAAAACAATGTCAACAACTAGTTAAGTCTATCTTTAGCTCTACCAACTAAGTATTTTGTCCTTTCTCAACTCTAGTTAATTTCAATGTTTTAACTCTTTGATAGCTTCGTTCAACACTTTAGTTCTCCTCGGGCTTCTCCATTGGTGTTGTCTATCCTTTGTGGTTGTCTGTCCATCGATTAACACTATAATTCTGGCCATCGGTAATGCTTGTGATTCTTCTCGTCGGTAATGCTTGTCATTTTCTTGCTTGGGCATCACTATGACTTTGCTCTCATTTTTCTCTATCGGTCAATTTCCACTAGCCATCGGTGTTGAAGTCACTTAGTGAATGTTGGTCTTTTATGCATTACTGAAAGCATAATCTTTATTTCTCTGATTCTCTAAAGTCTTTGACACTTTGAATATAACTGATCAGATTATATTAAGTTGACATCAATGACAATATAATTCATAAACTGATTTAATGTCTTGCATTATCTTTCTACATTTTGGTGATCAAATTAACATCTTCAAACATTCAATCAGTTACATTTCATCATGTTGCCAAATTTTAGTCTAGGGTCTTTAGGTCCTAGGGGGTAAAATTATTCTTTGGTGACTTACTTCTCATTCATCTTGAAACCTTCCCCTAATGTTCTTATTAGATAAATTATTTTCCTTGCCTATTTGAGCCTAGCGGGTTTTCAATCTTTCTACTTCATCCAGTGTTTAAGTGATTTAGGTATGTTGGGAAAGGGGTGTCATAGCGTCTTCCAAATGAGAAGTAGTCACCCTCGAATCTGTAATGCTCAATATGTTTTTTTGAAAGGTAAAGATGTGATTTACATACGTGATTGATAAATCTTTTGTTAGTAAAAAGAGTTTTTCAACTCTTGGAGATATCAAGTTGCGGAGTAGTGGCGGTGATCATGCAGCATCCAAAAAAGTTGGTCTCAAAGGTGCAACCCTGACACAAGTGAAAAGAGAAAATAAGAGGTTAAGTGCTCCCAATGGAAAATAAGTTGTTTAAGTGTGAAAAGGATAAAAGGTGAAGCTGTCGGGATACTTTTCTAAAATAAAGGAAATAGGCTTATGGGAAAAGTATTCTCTTATGTTCTTTTCCTGCATAAGGCAAAATGGTCTAATGTTTAATCATTTCAGCATCAGAAGGAAAGTATGTTCTCTTTCTACAAGACTAAGGATTTGTTGCGGCAAGTGGCTAATGAACATAAATTTAAGTGTAAGCTTGAGGATTTTGAGGCCGTTATGTTCTCCAAAATGGGAAGTTTGAATAGCTATTGATTATCAAAATTAAATGCTAATCCTGTCATTGCATTCATTAGGTCACCTTAATGTCATTCATGTGGTACCAACGTTTGGATCTTAGCAGCTATTTCTTCAGCATTCACCATCATTTTCTTCTCACCATATTTGTATAGCAAGCCATTTATCTTCACTCATGTTCTCAGTTTTATAGTAAATGGCAGTTAAGGCTTCTAGTTACGATAGATTAATTGGTATTGAGAGTGAATTGAAAGAAGTTTCTGACACATCTATAAGATTCTTTGATCTTGGAGATTTGCACAGAAGATTAAATTCTCATCCAATTCACCCTATTACACAAAAGCTCAAGGAAAGTAGTATGATAGAAGTTGCAGGGTTTCCAATGGTAGTTCAAGCTCCTAAGCTTGTTAGAGAATGTATAGAGAAATACAACATAGTTATGAAGCAAATCCTACTCCTGGATCAGTCTATTTTGCTGACGATTGATAAAACCCTAATCCAATCTTCTTTCAGTATTCTGGCGAAAGATGTGTATTGCAACATCAACTTCGGTTCATCTATGTCTATGTTTGATGAAAAGAAGACTCTAAGGAGGGAAGACATGCAAAAGACTTGGTTCTAGACCCCTCAATCAAAGAAAAATAAGATACTAAAGACTCTCTTTGGAACAACCCTAAAGAGGGAAATTATTGATATTCTAGCCCTGCTGACCAGATTGGACAGAAAGCCCGAGATCCTAGATCTTGTTGAACATAATTTCTTCCTTGTTCAAGCTGTTTGCGCAAAAAATATGTTCATTGATTAGGAAGAAATCATGTGTGAGAAGCTAGCATCCTCGATGAGTTCCTGTCAGGGATTCAAATAGTTCTACATGTCTTCATACTTGATCTATGCTCTAGCGACTCAGCACCTATGGCTCGGCTTACCAGCAATCCATAATTTTGACAAAAACACCAAAATATATGAGTTCTACCCGAATCTATAATTACATCAGAGCTTTGAGGAATAAACTATTGTGAATGATGCATTCACAATGAGAATATGTCAGGAACTTCAAGGTTAACTAGAAAGAAGGTTCTTGTGAGAGGCCATCTCAGAAATCAGCCAGTATGGATGCTCTTTCATCCAATTCCTGAGTTTCTCTTATCTTCGGATAGGATCCTTCTCTAGATTTCCTAAGAGGTTGCCCTGATACCCTGAAGATAAGGTGGTCTTGGTGGATCTCTGTCGATAGATATTGGAAGTGAACACTCTATGTTCAACTATGAAGAAGATCACTAGAATTTCCTTCCCCATGGTTGTTGGTCCATATTCCTATGCATCCAGATTTGATGCCCAAAATTTGGTAAAGAGCTTTGAGGATAAGATCAAGCTACTTGATTATGAGGTTCTTAGGCCTCAATATGATCCTATGGGTTTCGTTAGAGATCACTTGAAGCTTGGACATGCCTACAGACATGTCCCAGATATTGAGGATTTATGGGCAAAATGTTTTAATGAATATCAGACACAGGAGAAATTGTGGTCCTGTTTAACTTTGGATGAAATTACAATGCATAATAATTCTATTGATGTATCTGATCTTGCAGATGATGGCCTCTTCATGCATCCTTCATCCTACAACTAGATCAAGGTGTTGCCCATTTCTTCCTCTCCACCAACTGGTCTAGTGGTTGATTCATTGGAGCTTCTCATGAGAGGCATTATCAAGAGAACCGCCAAGTGGGTGGAATGGACCAGAGCACGGTAGAAAAGAAATTCTGGCATAATTTCATCCAGAGGAATGACTTTAGGTGCTGAGCAATCAACTTCAGTAGTTACTTCTTCTATGGCACCATCAGTTTCAGCAGGTGCAGCACAATCAACCAGGAAAGGAGG
This sequence comes from Thuja plicata, assembly GCA_018584345.1. Taxonomy (NCBI): domain Eukaryota; kingdom Viridiplantae; phylum Streptophyta; class Pinopsida; order Cupressales; family Cupressaceae; genus Thuja; species Thuja plicata. The sequence continues at coordinate 818,833 of MU223227.1, forward strand.
TGACTAGCCTATGGAGAAGAATGTCCCTATCACTCCGACCTACAGAGATGGTTTTCTCCTGAACATTGGAAATGAAGAGGAGAAGAAAGAAGATAAGGAAAAGGAAAAGAAGAAAGAACAAGAGGTGTCTGTGACCAAGCCTTCCTCGCCAATTCTAGTCATCACTTTGGATAGCATAAACCCCATGGATGGTCAGGACTCCTCTCAGTCGGTAAACACTCTGGCCCTTTTGGTGACTAAGGTTGCCTCTTTCCCTGTTCCACCTCAAGAAAAGTAGACTCCTCCAGTGGCCCGGAAGCTCTTTGATCCTATAGCTCTTCAGTCTGTAATAAAGGTGTTATCCACAGACTCATAGTTGGAAGAAACCATTGAGAAGAAGAAGAAACGACATGAGGAAGCCATTTCTTCAAAGGACCTAATCCTTAAGGCAACCTCATCTCAGCCACCGGTGAAGAAGGCATAGAATCAAAAGTCTGTGGTGGCCCTTTCCCATGATTCCACAATTGGGCATATGTTAATGGAAATAGCAGAGCCATAGAAAGAAGGAAAGTTTCATGAAACTTCAGCTCAATATTTCCATATTAAAACTTTGGACCTAGGAGTGCCGGTGCATGACTCAATGGTGAACATTTGGAAAACCACCAATGAGAAGATTAAGGATAGGTTAGAAGAACTAGGAGTAGACAAGGAAGTACTCAAGTCTACAAATAAGGAGCTAGTTGAGTATATTAAATCTACTCTTGGAAGTACTTCATCTTCTCAGTTTGACACCAGTGCAGAAGAAAATAATAACTTGCTACTGAAGCTGCAATAAGAAAGATAGTTTGGGCAAATTGGAAGAGCATGGATAGATGTGATGAAGGTTCAAGGCCCCATTATCATTGAGAATTTGGGGAACCTTCTACTTGATGCAGACAAGTTGAAGGATACAACATCAAAGCACCAGGAGACCATTTACAATGCATCCACTGGATTGACAGAGAAGCTAGCCACCTTGCAGGAGGTAATTGATATGAAGACTAGTGTTGCAATCTCAAATGGTATCCTTAAGACTGAGCAGGAGCCATTGTTTCATTGGAGGAAGTCTTTGGATTTTGTGATTGAGAGCTCAAGCAGATCAGAAAATGAACTCAAGACTATGATTGAGTTAGTGCAAAAGGAGATGGACAAACTTTTTGAATTTTTGAAATTTTTGCACACAGAATCTCAAGTTTCTGAAAGTGACAAGTTGGTGAATACAGAGCAAATGAAAACTAAGTTTCTTTCTTTCATAGATGAGATTGCGGATCTGGCTAGCTTCCAAGTATCAAGAATCAGTGAGCTCTCCACAATAGATGCAATGATCAAAAAGGAATCAGAGAAGCTCCAATCTCGGATTGCTAGGTTGGACGAATTGACAGAGATGCATGATTTTTGGATGATCCGAGCTAACAATATAATCATTCCAAATGCTCAGGATTTGGGAAAGGTAATGGATGCAATGAAGGCTTATAGAGGAAAAGCCCTTACACAGAAGAAGGCATAAAATCTGTTGACCTGTGTCATCTTCCCAATTTTTGTATATTATAGCCATTTTGGGCATTTTGTCAGCGTTGTCAATTTTTGTAACCAACTAGGTTTATTATTAGAATGTTCCTCTCAGAATATTGTAAAGAGGCAATCATTATTGTAATGGGTCATTTTTTGAGAATACCTATATATGTAAATTTATGTAAAGTAAATAAGATCGGCAAAAATTACTTTGGGCGAACCCCTATAGCTAGGACTACTGTGTGCGACTCAGAGTTTGAAGTGATTTTTTTGTGATGTTTTGAATGAGGATTCTAATACTGGAAATTGAATGAATAGTAATGAACCAGGTTTTGTTATTTTCTTTTAGTGGATTGTATGTTTACTATCTTTAGCATAAGCACTCATATTTCTTTTCATTGCACATCTTAGTTCAATAGATTAGTTCTTGCATAAGGGATTGGGAAGAGGGTTAATAGAAAATGAGATCAAGATAATCTGGGCATTATCAAAGTTTCACAATCTTATTAATTCGGGAATTGCATTGTTACACCTTCTTTCTTCATCTTTGATGGTAGATGGTAGTTTGCATTCATCCTGCACTATTGTGAGTGTTCCAAGGCTTGCTAGCACTTCAACCAAGAGACCTTAGCTTGTCTCTTCTAGGAACCTAATCTCCTCTAGGTCCTGATTGGCTTAAATGATTAACTAAGTCCAATTCCAAATCTTCTCTAAGTTAGTTCTCAACTCATGTGCTTCACCTTGAAAGACTAACACCTTTTAGTTAGTTCAAATCTTCACTTCTCCCACTACACTTAGAAAGATCTAAGTGCCAACTCCACTCTAGCATTCATGATTCATTGCAAGGGTGAACATCATAATTGAAACATTCCATGTACTTCCATTTGGATCCATTTTGAGGGATCTCATAACCATTTTCAATCGAGTCCAAGTTTTTTTCTTCAATAAATTGGGCTTATTTCCTTGTAGCCTTTTACCGTGTGTTTTTCCCAATTCTTTCAAAACTTTCCCAAAGAACTTGAAAAACCAATCACACATCCAGATACCCTTTTATCACTTTATAAGATATTTTGAAGGTTTTAGTTTCCAAAGCCCTCCGTACATAGGGTTCCTACAATCTAGGTCCAATAGGGCTAATAGGCCTAATTTCTAGGACTGTCTGCAACCTAGTTGAAAACTTGCTCAAAACTTGGTCAAATGGATTGGTATTAACTCAATCCTCCTAGCATGTGAAGATATGACCATTTCCCATCTGAAATTGTACCTAGTCCGTACGGTTCTTCACTACCCTGCAAGATATGCTTACTGTTTCATCTCCAAATCCCTAATCAGACAATGTATGCTCGCCTAGGGCTTGGCATTAAAAATAGAAACTCAACCTTTCATGACTCCTAATCCTAGATATATATAGACTAGTGAATTTCCTTTCATATCCAACTACTTTAAGGAAGATCTCATGGTTAGTTTTCATGGGGGAGCCATGAACTGACTGACTGGTCAGAACAGGACCAGTGGACTCTCTAGATTGAAAAAAATTTAACTACGACCCTAGACTAACTCAAAACTACTAGTTCATTGAATGAAAAACACTTCAAAACTATCCTAATAACACAAAACAATAATTAAGTCGGGGCATTCAATCCATTGGGTATCACTGTCACACACAAATGCTCAGATTTTCTAAAAACACAGAGTTGCAGAGCTACTATTAAATAATCAAAACTTGTTACTATAGTATGAGGAAAATCTTCAGCCTGGAATCACTCACAAACATGAAATCGTTAGCAGGTTAGCACATGAAATTCAAGTGAAATGAAAGAAAGCAAGAAAACATAAAAAGTATCCTCATATCATCGGATAGAGCAGAAACAAGTTGCACCCAAGAGGCTTGTTTGGTTTTCTCTCTTATGGGAATGTGAATGTGCTCTCTCAAACACAAATGCAATGGATCCCCAAGTGGATTGATTATGATCAATGCAAGATTAGATTAAGAGAGAAGGATTCAAGAACTAGTATGGAGTGACTAGTCTCAAACTTCTCCCAATGATTAAACTACTATGATTGGAATAAAAGACAATGCAAGAAACTATGATTGATTTTAGCCAAAAAGAAACCTAGCATGTGATTTCTAAGTGATTTAAGCATGGAAAGCATAAAAACTAGAAACTAAGAACATAAGCATGAAAATAACTATGAA
>MU223227.1:827688-841044 GCA_018584345.1 Thuja plicata
TTAAAATGACTTAATTATGCAAGATGTACATGTTTTTAACAATGCAAGACTAAAATGAATCTAAAATGGATTAACAATGCAAGATGATAAAATGAACCTAAAAATGGATAAATTATGCAAGCTAAACAAATAATGCAAGATAAACCTAAAATGAAGTATCAATGCAAGATGAACCTAAAATGGAGTAACAATGCGAGCTAAATAATGGATTAATAATGCAAAATAATGAACCTAAAATGGATTAACAATGCAAGATGAATTAGATGAATTAATAATGCAAAGTTCTAAAATGATACTAGCTATTGACATGATGATTAATGCAATTTAATAATGAACAATGTGACCTGAATGATGGATCTAATGCAACCTAACGATGAATCTAATGAGTCTAAGGAATCTAAAATGATGAATAATGTAACTAAATCTTAATGATAGATGCAATAATGATACTAGAGGAAATGGACAAAATGGATGCAATGGGTGCAATGGGACTCACCTATATATTTTTGTGTGTCACAATCAACTGATAAACCAGATGGGTGGACTATGGAAGATCGGGTAGGGAATGTTAGCAAGATAACAACTCAAGATGTTAGCGTGGCAACGAGAAGATCAAATGTGTCACGAATGTACAAGGATCAAACTGAGTGATTAATTACGAGCGATTAGTTACAATGATTATGTACAAAGGTTGCTGCCGAGATTTGATTGGAGCCGGTTGTTTGTCTTGATGCATGTGATAGTTGCGTGTGCTGATTCATTAGTCCAAGAGGAAAGATACATCCTGCAAGAACCCAAAGATGACGATGATCTAGATTTAAGTTGACGAGAGGAAGGATACATCCTCAAGACTCATTTCCAGAAAGATGGGACTTACCAAGTTGATTGATCAAATGTGCACTACAAGAAAACTATAGAACCAATGTAGGATCTTACAAGGAGAAACTCAAGACAAAATAAATATACAGGACTGATGTTCAGGGTTTGGGATAGTACAATGTATGGACAAAAATATACAAGATTATGTGTACAAAAGCTTAGGATAGGAAAATCTCTTTAGACCAATGCGTATGATATGCGAACACCCAGGGAATTTAGGAAATGTGGAGATGGTGTTGGTGATGGAAGGAAACAAGATTTTGATAGATAATGGAACAGTCCATTATGTGTGACGCCTGTTTCCAGGTTTTCATCACCCATACTTGTCCAAGGTGCCTAATTGCCAAGTTTTCCCCATTGGACGAAAGTTTTTCTCTTTATTTTTCTTTTTGATTTCTTTGGATCTTTTTGATTTTTTTGATATTGCCTAAGTGCTTGTTTACCAAGTTTTCACTTGGACAACCATTTTTTCAGCTTCATTTTTTCTTTTTAGAGATTTTTTTTGGACTGTTTTACATTGTTTTTGTGCTTTTTTAAGGACTTTTTAATATTTTTTTATGGATTTTCTTAGATAACTGGAATGAACAACCAGCCGTCAAGCATAAAAGTGCCTGAGATGAATGATGTTGATAGGATCATTCAATGGTTTTCCTTCTGGAGTAGAGAGTTGATATGCTCCAGAAATGATGCATGTAATGACAACATATGGGCCTTGCCAGGTGACTTCAAACTTGCCTTTCTTTTTCTGATTAATACCCACTTTCTGATTTTCTTTTAGCACAAGGTCCCCTACCTGGAATTGGTGTGGGTGGAACTTCTTGTTATAGTTCTGCTTGAGTCTATTCTGGTAAACAATCAAGTGATCATAAGCTTGATGACACTTTTCATCTAGGAGATCCAGCTGTGTGAGTCATGCTACCCAATAATCTTCATCATCAATCAGGCCTCTTAGTGATACTCAGAGGGAGGGTAGTTCAACCTCAATTGTTAAGACTACTTCAACACCGTAGACTAGGGAGTAGGGAGTAGTGCTAGTAGGAGTATGGTAGGAAGTGGAATATGCCCAGAGGGTAGGATTAATCTGGAGATGCCAGTCATGACTAGTATCATTGACAAATTTCTTGAGGATTTTGAGGATGGTTTTATTAGTTGCCTCAGCTTGGTCGTTACCTTGCGGGAAATAGGGACTGGAGAAATGGTGATGGATATAGAGGTGAGCATAAAGCTCACCGATGTGTTGATTTTCAAATGGTGTACCATGATCTATGAAGATGGTGGAGGGTATGCCAAAGTGGCAACCAATGTGATAGAGGATGAATTTGGATATCTGGACACCAGTAGTGAGTGTGAGCAGAATTGCTTCGACCCACTTTGTAAAGTACTCTGTAGCTGTGATTATGTACTTGTGGCCTTTAGAAGAGAGGGGAGTAATCTTACCAATGAGGTTAAAACCCCAAAAAGAGAAGGGAAAAGGAGGTGCAATAGGTCTGAGGTCCTGAGCAGGAGGATGGATCAAATTAGCATGCTGTTGACAAGGTAGGCACTTTTGGACAAACTCATAAGCATCATGTTCCATTATAGGCCAATAGTACCCTGTGTGTAGAAGTTTCTTGGCTAGGACCATGCCACTCATGTGGGCACCGCAGATTCCAGCATGTACCTCTTGTAAAGCCTGGGCGGATTCATTTTCATCTAGACATGTAGAGAGCATGTTATGATAACCTCGACGATAAAAGGTTTTGGCTATGAGGGTGTATTGAGAAGCTCTGCAGATAAAGTTTCAGTGTTGGTTTGCAGTGAGATGAGGAGATATGATACCATTTTGTAGGTAAGCTTGGATATCGTGGTACCACGGGGACTGGGGACCAACCAAGACACATATGCAATTCGATTCATCATTCTCATAAGCAGGAGCATGTAGTTGCTCAACTAAGAATTTGTATTGTGTAGACTCGTGAGGAATCTCAAGAAGGGAGCCAATTGTGGCCATTATGTCAGTAGATTTGTTCTGTAAATGTGGTACTTGTGTTATCTGTAAGAGGAGGAAGTGTTCTTTCAGCTTGTCAACCATCTGCTTATATGGCGTCAATTTGTCATCTTTGGTTTGATACTCATCCAACACTTGTTTGATGATGAGTTTGGAGTCGCCAAAGACCTGGATATCTGTGATGGTCCATTATATGGCCATGAAAAGTCCTGCAATTAGTGCTTCATATTCTGCAATGTTGTTTGTGTAGGGAAATCCCAATTTGAATGATATGGGGATGTAGTCACCTTGAGGTGTGACAAAAAGTATTCATGCCCCTGCGCCATGAGCTGTGTAGGACCCATCAAAGTAGAGTTGCCACGTTGGTTGTTCTTCTATCATGTACAAATGCTCATCTCAAAATTTTGTGACCAAAGGATATGCATCTACGAATGGTGCTTCGGCTAGCTGATCGGCAATGACTTTCCCTTTAATGGCTTTTCTGTGGACATACTGAATATCAAATTCACTTAGCAACATAACCCATTTTTCCATTCAACTTGTAAGTGTAGTCCTAGAGAGTAGGTACTTGAGAGGATCCACCTTTGAAATGAGCTTGGTTGTGTGACTAAGCATGTAGTGGCGAAGTTTTTGAGTGGCGAAGACCACTGCCAAACATGCTTTTTCCATAGGAGAATAATTGAGCTCATAACCCACTAAGGTTCGACTGATATAATAAATAGCTTTTTCTTTGCATTTATCATCCAATTGAGCAAGGAGTGCCCCTAGTGCTATTGTAGTAGCAAAAATGTATAGGATGAGTGGTTGACTAGGTACATGTGGTACCAAGATGGGTGGATTAGCCAAGTATTCTTTGATTTTGTCAAAACTCTTCTGAGATTGAGGATCCCACTTGAATGTATTATCTTTTCATAGGAGATGAGTGAATGGTTGACACTTGTTTGATAGTTGAGAGATGAAAAAATGCATAGATTGTAGTTTTCCTTGGAGGCTGCATAGTTGTCAGAGTGTTTTTGGTGGAGGCATCTCTATGAAAGCTTGTACTTTCTTTGGATCAATTTCAATGCCTCTTCTAGATACAATAAACCCTAGGAGTTTTCCTGATGTGACTCCAAAGACACATTTCTTACGGTTGAGCATTAAGTAGTAGTATCCAATTCTATCAAAGACACATTCCAGAACATTTAGGTGATCTTCCCTTTTTAGTGATTTTGCCAAGATATCGTCCACATAGTCTTCAAGGATCTTGTGAATCATGTCGTGAAAAATGACAATCATGGCTCTTTGATAGGTTTCCCCAGCGTTCTTTAAGCCAAAAGGAATCATGTTATAGTAGAAGGTGCCCCAAGGGGTTGTGAATGCTGTCTTATGTTGATCTTCTTCTACAATGCGGATTTGATTATATCCGGAAAAGCCATCCATGAGTGACAACATCTCATGTCCTCCTGTGAGATCCACAGTCATATGTATGTTTGGCAAGGGGAAATCATCCTTGGGACATGCCTTATTGAGATCTCTAAAATCTATACATATCCTGATTGATTTATCAGGCTTAGAGACGGGCACCATATTAGAGATCTAGTTAGAATAGTCAATGGGGCGAATGATCTTGGCTTGGAGTAATTTCTAGCTCTTCTTTGACAAGTAGTGCCACTTTAGGGTGCATATTTCTGAGCTTTTGCTTGACAGGTTTTATGTTCGGGTCCACTGCTAGATGGTGAACCACCAAGTTGGGATCCAACCCCGGCATGTGGGAGTAAGACCATGTGAACTTGTTGATGGATTCCTTTAATAAAGTGACAAGATCACTTTCTTCTACTTTAGTCAGAGATGCTGCTATGTATGTGATGGCGGGATTTTCTTTGGTACCTAGGTTGATAGGTTTTGCTTCTTCAATGAGAATTGATGACTGTTCAGGCCTGCAATCTTGGATAAGAGGAAGAGGAGAATCTTCATCCTCTAGTGCCTCAGAGAGGTTTTCACTAGGGGATACACCCTTTTTTTTTACTTTTTTATGATCAGATAGCGCCCCAGAGGGGTTTTCGCTAGGGGATCATTTTTTCTCTTTTTTTATTTTTTTTTTCTGTGTCATTTTTGTGGCTAAAGTTATCCTCTTCCCCAAAGTATGCCTTTGGGTCTAGTTTGTAGACATATGCTGAGTCTTTCCCCTAGTCACTGCTTTGCTCAATTTCTCCCATAAAGCTTAGGAGCACGTCCTCACTTTGGAACTCGTCAACGTGTATGACACTTGGTTGGTCCCAGTCTATGACTTCAGGATAGCGGAGGGGAAGGTCAATGAAGAGGATGGAAAGTTGTTGTAGGATAGCATTTCCTAGGAAGGTTTTATCATAAAAAACATCATCATAAGATCTCACAACTTTCTCTTCCAGGATATCTTTGATGTCAGCAATTTTGCCCAAGGATGGACAAGAGGAATAGTCGATGAACTCGTTGGTGCCCCCATTCATGTCAGAGCCCATGCCAAGGCCCAAGTGCTTTTCTAGTCAGGTAGGTATAATAGGATCTTTCATTCCTTTCTCTTCATAACCGAGGCCACCTCCTTGGTAGTTCCATTTTTCTTTCACCAGTTTGTGCGTTGTGGGGTACTTATGTTTGAAGTAATTGAGGTGACTTGTGTCCTTAGGTGGTGGATCTTTATATAGCCATTGGTTGATATTTGGTGCCATTTCCTATCTAGTCAAAGTACCTTTTGATATAAAAGTGGTATAACCAAATTGTAGTGCCTTGGTTGTCTCTAATTCTATTTTGCTTAGATTAGGCTGGTGGCCTTTAGTGTGAGGATCAATTGGCAGTGCTCCAACTGTGAAGGCATCAGATAAAGTGTACTCACCAATACCTTTTTTGTTGGTCTTGACCGTGGATAAGGTGGAGGAGAGAATTTTTTCTGGGTCTAAATGGTTTCGAGATGAGCTGGCAACAGAGGTGCCAATATCAATCCCGAGACAGTGATTGGAATGTGGAAAGGATGTCTCCAATGCATTGCAGTATGTGAAGGGCTTGGGATCTACATGGATGATGATCTAAGTGCCTTTATATGGGAATTTGATGCATTGATGGTAGGTGGATGGTATGGCTTGCATAGAATGAATCCATGAGCATCCAAGGAGAATGTTGAAGGGAAGGTCAAGATCAAAAACATGACATAATGTATCCTGAATGACCGGGCCCACTTGAATGGGAAATGATATGGTGCCGTCAAAAGCATGCTCCATATTTTCATATGCTTTTATTGTGATGACATCATTTGTTATATCAGCCTCAATGCAAACCAACTATTTTATGAATTTTAGAGTGCACAGATTTAGGGCTGATCCATTATCTATCATGACCCATTTGATGGAAAAATCTTTAACGATGACAGTGATATAGAGTGGGAGATTATGGTCGATTTCTTTTGAGGGTACGTCTATTGGTCTAAAGGAGACCCCACAAGATGCAGATAGGTGTCTGACAAGGTTTTGGAATTTAGTGAGGTTGATGTCGCTGGGAACATGGGATTCTTGCAAGGCTTTATTAAGGATCTCTAGATAAGTGGGTGATGTGTAGAGAAGATCCAGGATAGAAATTTGGGTTGGGGTATTCCCTAGGTGTTCAAAAATGTTGTATTGGGTCCCAACAGATGGGGTGGGACTGGCACCTGTGACTGTTATCCTACCTCTATGAGTGGTGATGGCGCATTGGTTATCGACACCCTTGACATGGATGACATTGACAGAGGACTGGACTTGGGATATGCAGCCGATGAGATTATCGTAGTTGATATATGCATTTGTATAATCTTTTCTATCAGCATTTTCTGCTTGTTTACTCTTTCCCTGATTAGAGGATTGGGTAGGATTGCCTGGGCCTGTACCTGAAGTGTGTTTAGGGTATGCATTTTGATAAATTTTAAGGCTTGTGTTTGGTGATGATTGGGCAGGAGAGTCTACTTTGATCTCCTTGCGGTCAATGAGATACTGAATATAGTGTTTCAACTTCATGCATTTGAGGGTTGTATGTCCCTTAACATGGTGGTATTCACAGTACTCGTTGTCTTTATACCAAGCTGGCTTAGGAGTTGAGTCATCAAATGGTTGTGTTTTAGGATACACGACTTGGTTAGCTTGGACCATCTTGCAGAAAATGATGTCTATAGGTTCACCCAAATGGGTAAATGTGTGTTGTGGCATATTGAAAGTGTGAGGTCTTTGTTGTCCCTGCGGGACTGATATAGCATTTGTTTGATTCATAGGATCTTGATAGTTGTGTTTATATGATGTCCCTGGAGGAGGATAGATAGGTGCACCTTGAGGGTGCATGTTTTGTTGATATGTTGGGTGAGGATACGTGGGAATGGTTTTTTGATTCATGGGAGGAGGTTGAGGGTACATTGGTGGTGCTTGTTGATAAGTCTGGGTAGGTGCATTAGGACTAGCTACCACAACTTGAGCGTGTTTGGTGTCAATGGCTCCATCTGTTACTGCATTTTTTTTCTTGTTCTAGTATCATGATTGATCATTGTTGTATTTGTCAGGCTAGGATTCTTTGTAGTGCTTAATGGTACCTTCTTCTATGAGACCTCGTTCAAGGTCCATACCCTTGATTCTGATATCGTGATAAGTTTGTATATAGTTCATGTACATGTGATAGGAAAGCTTAGGATGAAGGTTGTTAATGATGATTTTGATAAGATGCTACTCTGGGGGTTGGTAAGACAACCTTGTAGTAAGCCCTTGCCAGCGCTGAAGATAATCGGCTAGGCTTTCTCCTCCCTTTTGTTTGGAATTGCATAGGTCAAGGAGTGAGAGTTCATTTTTGACATTATGTGCGTATTGGGCCACAAACTTTTTAGATGATTCCATGAAAGTAGAGACTGTGCCATAAGGGATTTTGTAGAACCTTTCAAGAGTGGTGCCTCCTAAGATTTTGGGAAATAGTCTCATGAGGAAGTTATCGCTATAGGCCACTTCTTGATAGGCCATGTAGAATTCTTTCACATGACTCATAGGATCACCCTTCTCCTGATATTTATCAAATTTTGGGGTCTCAAAGTGCTTGGGAAAGGGTATAGTAGTGATGGATTGGTCAAATAGATAAGTACACACTTCCTTGAACTTGAATTTTTTAGCTTCTGTCCCAGCTTTTAGCTCCTTGAGAGCATTCTTCATTTCCTCCCATTCATGATTGATTTGTGGGGGAGGATTGTTGATCGTGACTGCAAGATTTCCTTGAACCTGATATGGATCAAATGGCTAAAATGGAGGATTCTGTGGGGGATATTGTGGTGTTTGGTATGATAGTTGTTGGTCAACATATATGGGTTGTTGTGGTGGAAGCTATGGTTGAGGGGAATATTGTAGTGGAGGAGGTTTTTGCACTTGATAAGATTGTTGCAACTGTTGGAAATATGCTTGTATTTGTTGCGGCGTTGGATAGGTGGGATGAACCTGTTGCGCACCTGTATAGGATGGAGGATAAGTGTTTTGTGGCGGAATGCCCCTAGTGAGAACTTATTGTGGAGGGGGAATTGTCTTTGATACAGCGGAAGATGGCATGGCTATGTATTTGGTGGAATGAGTTTGCTGTTGTTGTACGGGTTGGATAAAAGGATTAGCAAACTGTTGCAATGGTTGTGCCATGAGGGGATTTTCCCCCTACATTTGTGGTTGTGGCTGCTGTGTAGTTTAGATAGTGGGATGTGTAGCTGCGAAGGGGTTGATTGGTTGTTGTTGCGCTTGGGATGTGAATGGATTGGTGATTTGCTACTGTAGTTGTTGTTGCTGGGATGGTTTCTGGATGGATTGTTGTTGCTAAATAGGTTGTTGTTGTTGTTTCTATTGGATAGGTTACTTTTGTTGTTGCTTTTAGATAGGTTGGGTGGGAATTTGGGGTACGACAAAGGGATTCATGTATGGTTACAGTATGGGGGGATTTTGGTTGAACAACGTTTGAGGTAGAACTACTGGTATTTGTTGTGATTGTGTTGTTGGTGGAGCAGGAAAAGTAGACCCTTGTGAAAATAAGGGTTGGTTATAGGCGTTGGTAGGTGGCATGCCTATGGTGAAGAAAAGTGGAATAGGCATGGAGACTTGGGTGGAATGGGTGGAATGGTGGTTTGCTGTGTGCTGACTGGTGGTGGTGGAAAGTTTGCAACAAATGTTGGGATTGCTTGCGAAAGAGGAGCGACTGTGGCTTGCAAAGGTGCTTGCATAGTGATAGGGGGTATTTTTTACACTGCTAATGTGGCATCAGGAGGTGGGGCTCCCAAAGTAGGTGTGGGTGTTGTGTGCATGATGGAAGGTGGAATGGAGGGATGAACTACTTGTGCGAGAAGAGTTCCCACTTGTAGGGCTCATTGAAGTGGATCAAAAAATTCATTTCTAGTGGGATAAGGATGTTCCCCTAATAGTGCCATAGGTTGTGTGACAAGTGTGGGTATAATCCAAGGTGGAAGTTGAAGTCCTTGTTGTTGTATGTCCAAGAGTACCTGATTACTGTTGCGTCCACTCATGGCATTTACCATGTGGACAAGCGTTGGATGGTTGATAAATATTTCCACGGTACTTAGAGTGGGAGTTTCATTAGTGTCTACCTAGATATGTTCAATTTGATCATTGGGCTAAGGCGCATAAGTAACCATGGCATTGGTATTGTTAGTCGTAGGATTAGATGAGCTAGCGGCAAGATTAGGATCCATGTTCTTCCTCTTCTTAGTGGCTCATGTGATAGGTGGCATGAAATGACTATCTTAAGGGGATATGAGATGCAAGATGTATTCAAGGACGCACCTAGGAAACTAAGGATGATGATTCTAGGATTAAGAGGTGCTTAAGATGATGGATGTGCTTCTACGGATTAAGGATGACTTGATGTATCCAAGGATCAAGGGTTGCTTTCCCTAGTGTAAGATCAAGTGGATATGATTGTCTACCTAAGATAGACTTGTGGTATTTGGCAGATGAGATTCTTTTTTAATGCAAACCAACCTTTTGATCAAGGTGATGAGGTTACAAAAGACAAAGGGGATTATCCTAAACAATGCTTAGTTTAAGGACATTCAAGGATGGGGTTTAATTAAGATGTAGGTTTTTAGCAACTCAAAAAGGTATGCAATACCAAGTGAGGGGTGTGATAAAGGATGCTTTGGATGATGATTAGGATCAATTTGATTAATGCAAGATCATGCTAGGATGAGTGTGTGATGTGTTCCTAAAGATGACAACCTAAGTGAGGTCCTAAAATGCAAGCTAAGTGAGCTTAAGAAGAGGAGGAACTTGTGTTTGTTATGGTAAACCGACTAGTCATATTGTTCAAATCCAACAAAATCAGAGTTTAGATGATATTTTCCCATGAAACAAGCAACCTTGTTGTTATAGATCACTTTTTCAAATTGTTCTTGTTTGTGGATTTCTTGCTTGACGGAATCGATAATGTGTTGGTACTTGGTAGCCTCTCGGGTTGTGTTTTTCTCATCTCTTTGCACGGGTGGTAATGGAGTTTTCACCTTCTTATGCTTCTCAGAATCGGTCATGTCCTATAAGTAGATCTAATATTGGATGAATATTTTGAGGTTTTAGGACATATCTCATAAAAGAGCGAATGTTTTGCAAAAGGACATTGTCTTGATAATCTGGCAAAAGCTTGATCTTGTTTTGATTTTTCAATAGATTTGTTCCATGGCAAGAACCAATTTCAACATAATAAAACCAGAAAATAACAAGCATGTGTCTGAAAATAATCTGACAAGGGACAAAGAAACCTTGAAGGATACAAGCACGTGACAAATTTGAATGTTGGATATTTTGTCTGTGTTTTGGATTTGTCAATGTTCTTTCAAGCACTTCAAGCACAAAAATCTACCTAAGGAATTGGCATAGCATGAAAATACTTTCTCGTAAGCTTAGGCACACACACAAGAGCTAAGCATAATACGACCATCACCAAGCATGCAATGGCTCTAGTCATGATGCCATATTATCAAATTCCAAATGCTCAGGGTGGCATGAATGTATGAGTGATCTTGGGGAAGTTACTATCTTCATTGCACAAGCATTATCACCTTTTGGGGGTGTTTTGGGTAGCTTCTAAGCCTAGAGTGTTTAGTATGGTTCTCCATTCGATTGTATCCTCTATGTCTGCGCAAGCATGATTTAGGCGTATAGCCCCATAGAGCGCCTTGACAAAAGTGGTCACATAAACGTGATTAAGACCGTGAGGCCGCACTTAAGTTAGACGATAGTTGAGTATAAGCTCAAATGCCAACCAACTCTCGAGGCTTAACCCCAAGGATTAAATTTGATTAATGTGAGTTAGAGTGGTGTGGCTTACACTTCGTTCTCACATGGGTCATTCCCGGGAGATTTATCCCTCAACTAGAAGGCCCATCTAAAGGATTCAAATTAAATTGGATTGGCGACAAAAAGGAGTCTAGATTTCTAATTTTCCCACAAGGGGAAAAGAGCATACTCTCCTATCCAGTATAGTTTTATCCACAAGCACGCAAGACACGCTTTATTCTTTCCAAAAGATTCAATTGTTCAATACTAAGTAAGTGTGTCTAGGTTTTTTATCTTCCCAAAAGGGAAGAGAGCATAATCCCCTAACACTCACTTAGGATTAGACAAGAAAATCTAACTAATTAGTGTTGGTGCCTAAAAAAATATTAACATAAACATGATCATTTGGTTGATATAGATCTGAGACAACCTGCAATACAAACGTGAGTAGTCTTAAGATTGCATCTTTGACAAGTGGTGCTGCAAAATAACAGATTAGTAATTTCAAGTTTAGCCTTTGACAAGCATTAAAAACACAAGAACCACTTAACAATTGTTAGTACATGATAAATCAAACTTTGACAGAGTGCAGACATCAGTTCTGGGCATAGACGCTGATTCTAGTTTTTTCCTAAAAATGACAGAAAGCAGAAAATAGGCTAAAAACATAGAAAACCAAAGAGATGCTATACCAGTCGGAGACGCCAATTTGTAGATCACAGACGTCAGTTATGCGCAGACACCGCTTTGTGAATCACAGACACTGGTTCATGAACTGACATTTACAAGGACACCAATGTACCTATAAGCACAAAAAGACAACAAATAAAGTTACTTTTTCTTCTTCTTAGTCCTTAGTTTGATCAAATTCAGCCATTTGAGAGTATTAAAACAACTAAAAGCTAGTGTCCTTTGAACCATTATCAAGATTTATTCTCCTTAATAAAAATTTGGCATAATTTCTACTTGTAAAATGAGTCTCTGCTAAAAAATAGAATGATAAGATGCCTAAAATCAGTAGGAAAACCAAAGATCTTGATAAACCAAAAATTTGTGTTTGCAAAGTCTCAAACTAGCTATTCTAGGCGGAGACGCTAGTGCAGAGTGGAGACGCTGGTTCAGTGCAGATGTCGAATGATAGTTCAAGGAGAACCAACATTTGCGCAAATACCTCTACATAAAATGCAGACGCAAATCCATGTGCTTGGTGAAATTTGAAGAAAATAAAGATAAGAAGTTGGAAATTTTAGGACGTGGGTCCCACCGGGCATGCCAGAATGTACTATGAGGAAAATATTCAACCTGCAATCACTCACAAACATGAAATTGTTAGCGGGTTAGCACATGAAATTCAAGTGAAATGAAAGCAAGCAAGAAAACATAAAAAGTATCCTCATATCATCAGATAGAGCAGAAACAAGTTGCACCCAAGAGGCTTGTTTGGTTTGCTCTCTTATGGGAATGTGAATGTGCTCTCTCAACCACAAATGCAATGGATCCCCAAGTGGATTGATTATGATCAATGCAATATTAGATGAAGAGAGAAGGATTCAAGAACTAGTATGGAGTGACTAGTCTCAAACTTCTTCCAATGATTAAACTACTATGATTGGAATGCAAGACAATGCAAGAAACTATGATTAATTTTAGCCAAAAAGAAACCTAGAATGTGATTTCTAAGTGATTTAAGCATGGAAAGCATAAAAACTAGAAACTAAGAACATAAGCATGAAAATAACTATGAATTCTAAAGCAATTCTAGCATAATAACAATGCACAATGAGAGATGAAAATATGAGAGGAGAAGGCCTCTATTTATAGAGTTTTTGGAGAGAGGAAGAGGCTTGGATGAAGTGGCACCTATGTGGCATCCACATAAGAGCCACATAGGAGACACATAGACTTGAAAAGATGGCCACTTTTGAGTCAAAATTGGCATTAATATTGAGTAGCTCAATATTTCAAAAGGGGAGACAAAGTTGAAAGAAGGAATTAAAGAGGAATAGGTGCCCATTTTGGAGAGAATTTCCCCATATGGGTGATCATTCCATTAGCCTTAAAAGGGTTTGGAATCACCCATTAAGAAAGGTTAAAGGACAGTTAGGTGGGGAAGTATACTTAGGAAATGAGGTGATGGGAGTAGGGTAGGAATAGGGTAGGCTTTAGGGTAGGATTAATAGGTTCCTAGCTAGGGTTTTAGGGTATTATTCAAAT
>MU223227.1:841142-854816 GCA_018584345.1 Thuja plicata
AATGTATTTAAATGAAATACATTAGAATAGTATTTAAACTATTGATAAATGAAACTATTTAATTGATTGAATTAAATAGTTAGAGGAATAAGAGGGAAAATAATATTAATATTTTTGGACGTCTACAGTTACAATGTATCCTCTTTTTTGAGATTCGATCCTCTCCTCACATTAGATGCCTCATTCCATGTTTCTAGGCCTTGTTGGTCGATTCTTCACTCCTATTTTGTAGGGGGTCCAAGGTAACCAGGTTGCATGCAACATTTGCAATAATTGGAAATGTTGTCATGACAACATTTTAACAACTTTTGGAATCTTTTCTTTCATGCCTCTTTCCTCATTTCTAGGATCTCTAACCTCTCTAATTCGAGGATCCAACCTCATTAATGGCCTCAAGGCATCTCTATACATCACTTATATGTTTAAGACACATTCATGGATCAAATCCAACATTAAGAAACTAAGCCTAAGAAATATAAAAAATACTAATAATGGGTAATTTAGTGACCTTAGACCTAATGACTAACTCACCTATCCCACATTTCAATGACCTTCTAAGGTCTTAAAACAACCTAACTATCATGACTTGGCCAATGTCAAGTACAAGCCAAAAATGAATAAAACATGGAGGTTAGCCTAGGTGTGCTCCTGCACCATCCTCCCCAAAACAAAAAGTTAAATCCACCCTTGGATTGAGGATGCTTTGATCAATCCCCATCTTCTTGAACTCTGATTCTTTTACCCATATTGCATCAGCATTGGTTTGACCATGCTTCTTTATCAAGTGTTCCTTGTAGGCTTTGGTTCTAGTCTATATGTAGACTCTAGTATCCAATACACTGTCAGCTCCTGTGACTGTACCAGGGGGTAATTGGAGATCTTCCACATCTCTGATCACTTGTTTGAGACTCTGATCCATGTCTTTCTATGGTCCTTTGTAATGGACTAAGTCTGTAATATTAAAAACAAGTGACAGTCCACTATCTTCTTGGAGCTCAACTCTGAATGCATTAGCACCATACTTAGCTAAGATAGGACATGGACCTATCCTTCTCATCTTCAACTTGTGAGGGAATCCCTTTTGAAGTATTGATTTGTTAATATGCACCATGACCAAGTCACCCACATTGAATTGAACTATTCTTCTAACTTCATCAACCTTGGTTTTATGTTTCAAGGTGTTCTCTGTCAAAGTTTTTTGAACTATATCATGTATCTCCTAAATTGCATAGGCAAAATAATCTACATATCCACTTTCCTTCACTCCATTCAAGTCTCTTAACTCATAGACTCCTCTAGGATGCAATCCATATACTATCTCAAAGGGACTCTTCCCTGTTAATCGGTTGATGGTGTCATTGTAAGCATACTTAGCTTGTCCAATCCACTGATCCCACTGCTATCCATATTTCTTGGTCAAGCACCTTAATATATTTCCAAGGCTCCTATTCACCACTTTGGTCTGACCATTAGTTTGGGGATGATATGCAGACCCAAAGGATAAATTAGTGCCCAATATTTTCCAAAGAGTCTTGAAAAAAAGACTCATAAATTTAGTGTCTCTATCTCTATGCTCATAGGCAACCCATGAATTCTTACTATCTCTTTGAAGAAGAGAGATGCTATTTGGCTGGCATTATTAGTGGTCTTGCATGGCACAAAGTGAGCCATCTTACGGAATCTTTCCACAACTACATATACACTATCCATGCCTTATTTTTTCTTGGGTAACCCAACTACAAAATCCATGCTCAAGCATTCCCATGGCCTAGTGGGAATAGGTAGTGGCTGATAAAGGCATACATTTGAAGAAGTACCTTTTTTTCTTTGACATACAATACAACTTTCCACATACCTCCTAGCATCAAGATTCATCCTTGGCCAATAATAGAACCTTTGAACAAGTTCTTGGGTCTTAGTGATCCCAAAGTGACCACTCAATGCACCATTGTGATTTTCTTGGATTAAGTTCTCCCTAATAAACCCTCTAGGGACACACAACTAATTTCCCTTAAACAAAAGGTTACTTTTCAAAGTGTATTCAGCATAATTTCTATGAAAATGATTCTTGTATTCAGCACATACCTTATAAATGTCTGCAAAGTCTCCATCATCAACATATAGATTCTTGAAATGATCTATTCCCATACTCTTCAAATGAATTTCCTAAATTGTGAGAGCTCTTCTAGACAATGCATCTGCCACTTTATTGAGGACACCTTTCTTGTGTTTGATATTAAAGGTATAAGCTTGTAGGTACTCAACCCACTTCATGTGCTTGTGACTTAACTTTTCTTGTGAATTCAAGAAACTTAAAGCTTGATTAGCTGAGTAGACTATGAACTCCTTGGGGAGTAAATAGTGTCTCCATTTCCTCAAAGCATGAACCAATGCATACATTTCAAGGTCATAGGAAGAATACTTCCTCTTGGCTTCACTCAACTTTTCTGAATGAAATGCTACTGGTCTACCCTCTTGGCTTAGGATAGCTCCAATAGCCACATTGCTTGCATCACACTCAATGGTGAAAAGCTTCTCAAAGCTTGGAAAGACTAAGATAGGTTGGGTAGAAATCTTTTCTTTCAATAACTCAAAGCTCTTAGTGGATTTTTCATTCCATATGAACTTAGTCTTCATTCCTCCTTTGATTGTGTCCAACATAGGAGCACAAATAGCACTAAACTTCCTT
Source organism: Thuja plicata (assembly GCA_018584345.1). Classification (NCBI taxonomy): domain Eukaryota; kingdom Viridiplantae; phylum Streptophyta; class Pinopsida; order Cupressales; family Cupressaceae; genus Thuja; species Thuja plicata. Next base: position 843,832 of record MU223227.1, read on the forward strand.
ACAAACTTCCAATAATACTGAGAAAGGCCATGAAAAATTCTTACCTCTATTGGTATCCTTTGAGTAGGTCAGTTCATGATGGCTTCCACTTTACTCTTGTCCATTTTTAGATTTCCATGAGAGAGAACAAACCCAAGGTACACTAGCTTTGTTTTGATGAACTCACATTTCTCCAAGTTGATCATCAACTTCTCTTCATTCAGATTCTTGAAGACAGTCTCAAGGTGTTGAAGATGCTCCTCTCTTGTCCTACTATAAATTAGTATATCATCAAGATATACTACTAGAAATTTTCCAATGTAGTCTTTGAGGACTTCATTCATGAGCCTCATGAATGTGGAGGGGGCATTAGATAGTCCAAATGGCATGAAAAGCCATTCATACAAACTTTCATTGGTTTTGGATGTTGTCTTCCATTCATCTCCCTCATTTATCCTAATTTGGTGATACCCACTCTTCAAGTCTATCTTGCTATAGTACTTGGCTCCACCTAGACAATCCATTATATCTTCAATCCTAGGTATGGGAAACCTATACCTAATGTTTATCCTATTTATGGATCTTGAATCAATGCAAAGCCTCCATGTTCCTCCTTTCTTAGGTGCTAGGATAGTAGGTACTACACAAGGGCTAATGCTTTTCTTGATAAGGCCTTGGTTAAGGAGTTCTTCTATTTGCCTAGCAATTTCCTCATTTTGGTGAGGGGTCATCTTGTAAGCTTCCTTATTAGGTAGGGTAGCTCCGAGTATGAAGTCTATCCTATGACTTATGGCTCTTGTAGGGGGTAATGTTGATGGTTTTCCATCACTTACTATGCTTTCATAAGTCTGCAACATGCTTTGTATCTCCTTAGGTATCTCTGGTTTCTTGTCTCCTTTTTCTTCATTCTTTTCTCTTGGCCTTAGTACCAATGCATAGCCAATTCCTTATCCTTCTTCCATGGCCTCTATGAATTCTTCATCACCCACCATGAGCACATTAGAACCTGCTGTCTTCACATTTGCATCTTCTAACAATGATTGGATTTTTAAAGTTACATTATCCTTCTTGAATGTATAGGAGTTCTTCACTGCATCATGGATAGCTTGGCTGTCAAATTTCCATGGCCTAGCTAGGAGAAAGTGACATGCATCCATGGGCAGCACATCATATAGAACCTTGTCCTTATATCTCCCTATAGAGAACTCCACCCAAGCTTCATCGTTGACTAAGACATGTTGTCCCTTATTAAGCCATGTGACCTTGTAAGGATGGGTGTGGGGTATCCTTGTCATGCCTAACTTGTTGACTACTTATTTTGATACAATATTGTCAGTAGACCCCAAGTCCACAATGAGTCTACATACTTTACCCATCACCTTACATTTGATTCTAAATAGGGACCTTCTTTTGCTTGGCTCTTCTTTAATTGAATCCTTGATCAATGTTCTCCTCATCATGAGGTTCTCACCTTCTAAATTCAGTGGTACCTCTGAGTGTGTCTCTACTGAATTTGTCTCTTCATGATATAAATTAGTTCTCTTGTTACCTCCTTGAGAAGTACTACCCTTCTCTGGACACCTATAGGCAAGGTGTCCCATTTGGTTGCAATGATAACATTTCATATTGGCAAAGTAATTGCCTCTTCCTTGTCCACCACTTCTTCCTCTAAAATTTGAGTTCCTTCCTCTTCCATCTCTACTAGAACTTCCCTCTTGCTTCTTAGTGTATTTAACTTCTCCTTGTGTCCTTGATTTTGAACTTCTTCTAGCATAGCCACCTCTTGATCCTCTACTATCCCTTCCTTTACCTCTTCCTTTGGAGGTTTGCTCTTATTTTATTTTTCCTTTCTCCTCTATCTTTAAGGCCTTTTCATAACATTGGTGAATGGTTTTGAAGTTCACAAGATTCATGTATTCTTGAATAGACCACTTGAGTCCATTCAAATATCTAGCTAGCTTGATGCTTTCATCCTCCACCACTTGTGACCTTAAGAATAACTTTTGGAACTCTTCGGTGTATGCTTGGACATCCAAATCTTTTAGTCTAAGATTGTGTCTTCTCCTATGCAGCGGAACCTCATAATCATCAGACAAGTAAGTCTACTTGAACTTAGTCACCATGCCTTTCCATGAGACTATAGGACTCTTTCCTTCTTTCTCCCTTTCAGTTTGAACAAACTTCCACCATGTGAGAGCTGATCCTCTCAATCTTGACTTGGCCACACTCACTTTTTGGGCCTCTGTGATACCATCACATTTGAAATGGTTCTCTATACTGTCACTCCAATCCACAACTGAATCTATATCTATTTTTCCACTAAAAAGTGGTACACCCTGCAAATCTTTTCCACATAAAGCTTTCAATGCCTTTAAGAAGGGTTCTTGGTCACTGAATGGGTCAGGGGTTGGAACTTCCTCTTCTAATTCCACTCATTTCTCCCTTGCTTCTTCTTCTTCTTTTCTGATCTATCTTATCTTTCATCTTATTAGCTTTGTCTTCAACTTCTCCCATGATTTTCTCCATTTGAGACAACCTTTCTCTTAACAACTTGTTGTCTTCTTCTTGCTCATCCACCTTTTTGGCTAACTCAACGTTAGTGATGTGAGTGTTCCAAGGCTTGCTAGCACTTCAACCAAGAGACCTTAGCTTTTCACTTTTAGGAACCTAATCTCCTCTAGGTCCTAATTGTATTAGATGATTAACTAATTCCAATTCCAACTCTTCTCTAAGAGTTCTCAACTCATGTGCTTCACCCTGAAAGACTAACACCTTTTAGTTATTTCAAATCCTCACTTCTTCCACTACACCTAGAAAGATCTAAGTGCCAACTCCACTCTAGAATTAAAAGATTCATTGCAAGGGTCATCATCATCATGGTAAAATTCCATTTAATTCCATTTGGATCCATTTTGAGGGATCTCATGACCATTTTCAGTCGAGTCCAAGTTTATGTCTTCAAGAGGCCTAATTGGGCTTATTTCCTTGTAGCCTTTTGCAGTGTGTTTTTCCCACTTCTTCTAAAACTTTCCCAAAGAAGTTGAAAAAATAGTCACACATTTAGATACCATTTATCTCTTTACAAGATATTTTTAAGGTTTTAGTTTCCCAAGCCCTCCATACACAGGGTTCCTACAATCTAGGTCCAATAGGGCTAATAGGCCTAATTTCTAGGATTTTCTGCAACCTAGTTGAAAAATTGCTCAAAACTTGGTCAAATGGATTGGTAAGGACTCAATCCTTCTTGCATGTCAAGATATGACTACTCCCTATCTGAAACTATACATAGTCTGTATAGTGCTTCACTACCCTACAAGATATGCTCAATCTTTCATCTCCCAAACCTCTAACCGGACAGTGTCTGCTCACCTAGGACTTGGCACTAAAAATAGAAACTCGACCTTTCATGACTCCTAATCCTAGATATGTACATAATAGTGACTCCCCTTTCATATCCAACCACTTTTAGGAAGATCCCATGGTTATTTTTCATGTGGGAGCCATGAACTGACTGACTCGTGAGGAAAGGACTAGTGGACCCTCTAGATTGAAAACAATTTAACTACAACCCTAGACTAACTCCAAAATACTAGATCACTGAATGAAAAACACTACAAACTATCCTAAGAACACAAAACAACAACTAAGTTGGGGCTTTCAATCCATTGGATATCACTTTCACACACAAATGCTCAGATTCTATGAAAAACACAAAGTTGCAGAGTTCTATTCAATCTCAAAACTTATTACAATGTCTCTCACTCTCAAGATTCAAGCCTCTCCTCAACTTAGATACCTCATTCCATGTTTATAGGCCTTTTTGGAATATTCCCCATTCCTATTTTTTAGGGGGATCAAAGGTAACCGAGTTGCATGCAACATTTGCAATTATTGTAAATGTTGTTATAGCAACATTTTAGCAACTTTTGGCATCTTTGCCATTATGCTTCCTCCCTGAGTTTTAGGACTTCTAACCTTTTCATTCCGAGGATCCAATATCATTTAAGGCCTTATGGAATCTCTATGACATCATTTATGTGTTTAAGACACATTTATGGCTCAAATCCAACATTAAGCAACTAAGCCTAAGAAATATAAAAACTACTAACAATGGCTAATTTAGTGACCTTAGTCCTAATGACTAACTCACTTAGCCCACATTTCAATGACCTTCTAAGGTCCAAAAACAACCTAACTATCTTGACTTGGCCAATGTCAAGTACAAGCCAAAAATGACTAAAACATGGAGGTTAGCCTACGTGTGCTCCTACACCATCCTCCCCAAAACAAAAAGTTCAATCCACCCTTGGATTGAGGATGCTTGGATCCATCCCCATTTTTTTAACTCTGATTCCTTTACCCATACTACATCAGCATTGGTTTGACCATGCTTCTTTATCAAGTGTTCTTTTTATTTTTTGGTTCGAGTCTATTTGTAGACTCTAGTGTCTAATACATTGTCAGCTCCTTTGACTGTAGTAGGGGGTAATTGAAGATCTTCTACATCTCTGATCACTTCTTGGAGACTCTGATCCATGTCTTGTTGTGGTCCTTTGTAATGGACTAAGTCTACAATATTGAAAATAGGTGACGGTCCACTGTCTTCTAGGAGCTCAACTCTGAATGCATTATCACCATACTTAGCTAAGATAGGACATGGACCTATCCTTCTCATCTATAACTTGTGAGGGACTCCCTTTTGAAGTCTTTATTTTTTAAGATGCACCATGACCATGTCACCAACATTGAACTAAACTATTCTCTTACTCTCATCAACTTTACTCTTATGCTTCATGGTATTCTCTATCAAAGTCCTCCTGACTATATCATATATCTCCTGCATTGCATATACAAAATCATCTGCATATCCACTTGCCTTTACTCCATCCTTCAAGTCTCTCAAATCATAGACTCCTCTAGGATGTAATCCATATACTATCTCAAAGGGGCTCTTCCCTATTGACTGATTGATGGTATCATTATAAGCATACTCAGCTTTCCCAATCAACTGATCCCATTGCTGACCATATTCCTTGGTCAAGCACCTTAGTAGATTTCCAAGGCTCCTATTCACAACTTCAGTCTGACCATCAGTTTGGGGATGGTATGCAGACCCAAAGGATAAATTAGTGCCCACTCTTTTCCAAAGAGTCTTCCAAAAATGACTCATAAATTTAGTGTCTCTATCTGACACAATGCTCATAGGTAACCAATGGATTCTTACTATCTCTTTAAAGAAGAGAGAGGCTATTTGGATAGAATCATTAGTGGTCTTGCATGGCACAAAGTGAGCCATCTTGCTGAATCTGTCCACAACTACATATACACTATCCATGCCTTGTTTTGTCTTGGGAAACCCAACTACAAAATCCATGCTCAAACATTCCCATGGCCTAGTGGGAATAGGTAGTGGATGATAAAAGCCTACATTTGAAGAAGTACCTTTTTCTCTTTGACATACAATGCAACTTTCCACATACCTCCTAACATAAAGATTCATCCTTGGCCAATAATAGAACCTTTGAACAAGTTCTTGGGCTTTAGTGATCCCAAAGTCACCACTCAAAGCACCATTATGCTTTTCTTGGATTAAGTTCTCCCTAATAGACCCTCTAGGGACACACAACTGATTTCCCTTAAACAAAAGGTTAGTTTTCAAAGTTTACTCAACATACTTGCTATGAAAATGATTCTTGAATTTAGCACATACCTTATAAATGTCTGCAAAGTCTTCATCATCAACATATAGATCCTTGAAGTGATCTATTCCCATACTCTTCAAATGAATTTCCTGAATTGTGAGAGCTCTTCTAGACAATGCATTTGCCACTTTATTGAGGACACATTTCTTGTTTTTGATATTAAAGGTATAAGCTTGTAGGTACTCAACCCATTTCATGTTATTGTGACTTAACTTTTCTTGAGAGTTTAAGACACTGAAAGCTTGATTATCCAAGTAGACTATGAACTCCTTGGGGAGTAAATAGTGTCTCCATTTCCTTAAAGCCTGAACCAATGCATACATTTCAAGGTCATAGGAAGAGTACTTCCTCTTGGCTTCACTTAAATTTTGTGAATGAAATGCTACTGGTCTGCCCTCTTGGCTTAGGACAGCTCCAATAGCCACATTGTTTGCATCACATTCAATGGTGAAAAGATTCTCAAAGCTTGGCAAGACTAAGATAGGTTTGGTAGAAATATTTTCTTTCAATAACTCAAAGCTCTTAGTGGCTTTTTCATTCCACATGAACTTAGTCTTCATTCCTCCTTTGATTGTGTCCAGCATAGGAGCACAAATAGCACTAAACTGCCTTATAAAATTCCTATAATATTGAGCAAGGCTAGGAAATCTTCTTACATATGTTGTTGTCCTTGGAGTAGGATAATTCATGATGGCTTCCACTTTACTTTTGTCCATTTTAAGATTTACATGAGAGAGAACAAACCCAAGGTACACTAACTCAGTTTTGATGAACTCACATTTCTCCAAGTTTATCATCAACTTCTCTTCATGCAGCTTCTTGAAGATAATCTCAAGGTGTTGAAGATGCTCCTCTCTTGTCCTACTATGAATCAGTATATCATCAAGATATACTACTACAAATTTTTCAATGTAGTCTTTAAGGACTTCATTCATGAGCCTCATGAATATGGAGGGGGGATTAGATAGTCCAAATGGCATAACAAGCCATTCATACAAACCTTCAATGGTTTTGAATGCTGTCTTCCATTCATCTCCCTCATGTATCCTAATTTGGTGATACCCACTCTTCAAGCCTATCTTGCTATAGTACTTGGATTCACCTAGACAATCCATTAGGTCTTCAATCCTAGGTATGGGAAACCTATACCTAATAATTATCCTATTTATGGCTCTTGAATGAGTAGAAAGCCTCCATTTTCCTCCTTTCTTTGGTGCTAGGATAGTAGGTACTACACAAGGGCTAATGCTTTTCTTGATAAGGCCTTGGTTAAGGAGTTCCTCTATTTGCCTAGCAATTCCCTCATTTTGTTGAGGGGTCATCTTGTAAGCTGCCTTATTAGGTAGGGTAGCTCTGGATATGAAGTCTATCCTATGACTTATGGCTCTTATAGGGGGTAATTATGATGGTTGTCCATCACTTACTATGCCTTCATAAGTCTACAACATGCTTTGTATCTCCTTAGGTATCTCTCATTTCTTGTCTCCTTTTTCTTCATTCCTTTTTCTTGGCCTTAGTACCAATGCATAACCAACTCCTTCTCCTTATTCCATGGCTTCTATGAACTCTTTTTCACTCACCATGAGCACATTAGGACCTGTTGTTTTCACATTTGCATCTTCTAACAATGATTGGATTTTGAAAGTTACTTTATCCTTCTTGAAGGTATAGGAGTTCTTCACTCCATCATGGGTAGCCTTGCGGTCAAATTGCCATGGTCTGCCTAGGAGCAAGTGACATCCATCCATGGGAAGCACATCACATAGAAACTTGTCCTTATATCTCTCTATAGAGAACTCTACCCAAGCTTTCTCGTTGACTAAGACATACTATCCCTTATTGAGCCATGTGACCTTGTAAGGGTGGGTATGAGGTATGCTTGTCATGCCTAACTTGTTGACTGCTTCTTCTGACACAATGTTGTCAGTAGACCCTGAGTCCACAATGACTCTACATACTTTTCCCATCACCTTACATTTGATTCTAAATAAGGACCTTCTTTGGCTTGTCTCTTCTTTAACCGGCTCCTTGATCAATGTTCTCCTCATCATGAGGTTCTCACCTTCTTCTGAATTCAGTGGTACCTTAGAGTGTGTCTCTTCTACATTTGTCTCTTCATGAACTAAATTAGTTCTCTTATTACCTCCTTGAGAAGTACTACCCTTCTCTGGACACCTATAGGGAGGGTGTCCCATTTGGTTGCAATGATAGCATTTCATATTGGCAAAGTAATTTCCTCTTCCTTGTCCACCACTTCTTCCTCTGAAATTTGAGTTCCTTCCTCTTCCACCTCTACTAGAACTTCCCTCTTGCTGCTCAGTGTACTGACTTCTCCTTGTGTCCTTGATTCTTAACTTCTTCCACCATAGCCACCTCTTGATCCACTATTATCTCTTTCTCTACCTCTTCCTTCTGAGGTTTGCTCCTATTTTCTTTTGCCTTTCTCCTCTATCTTTAAGGCCATTTGGTAACATTGGCGAATGATTTTGAAGTTCACAAGAGTCATGCCTTCTTGAATAGACCACTTAAACCCATTCAAATATCTAGCTAGCTTGATGCTTTCATTATCCACCACTTGTGATCTTAAGCTCAACTTTTGGAACTCTTCTATGTATGCTTGGACATTCAAATCTTTTTGTCTAAGATTGTGTCTTCTTCTATGCAGCTAAACTTTATAATCATCAGGCAAGTAAGTCTTCTTGAACTTAGTCACCATTCCCTTCCATGAGACTTTAGGACTCTTTCCTTCTTTCTCCCTCTCAGTTTGAACAAAATTCCACCATGTGAGAGCTGATCCTCTCAACCTTGACTTGGCCACACTCACTTTTTGGGCCTCTATGATACCATCACATTTGAAATGGTTCTCTATACTATCAATCCAATCCACAACTGAATCTAGATCCATTTGTCCACTAAAAAGTGGTACACCCTCCAAAGGTTTGCCACTTAAAGCCTTTAGTGCCTTTAAGAAGGGTTCTTGGTCACTGACAGGGTCAGGGGTTGGAAATTCCTCTTCTACATCCACTTCCTTTTCCCTTGCTTCTTCTTCTTTATGATCTATCTTATCTTTCATCTTCTCAGCTTTGTCTTGGACTTCTCCCAAGAGTTGCTCCATTTGAGACAACTTTTCTCTTAACAACTTATGGTCTTCTTCTTGCTCATCCGACTTTTTGGCTAACTCGGCATTAGTCACCATGGTTTTGTATTCTACTAATCCAAATGGTGTATTCTCTCCAACTGATTTAGTAGGTTGAAGCATCCACCACAAGCCTTATCTCAATCAAGCACTTATACCAATATGATGTGAGTGTTCCAAGGATTGCTAGCACTTCAACCAAGAAACCTTAGCTTGTCTCTTTTAGGAACCTAATCTCCTCTAGGTACTAATTGGCTTAGATGATTAACTAATTCCAATTCTAACTCTTCTCTAATATTTCTCAACTCATGTGCTTCACCCTGAAAGACTAATACCTTTTAGTTAGTTCAAATCTTCACTTCTTCCACTACACCTAGAAAGATCTAAGTGCCAACTCCACTCTAGCATTCAAAGATTCATTACAGGGGTCATCATCATCATGGAAAAATTCCATTTACTTCCATTTGGATCCATTTTGAGGGATCTCATGACCATTTTCAGTCGAGTCCAAGTTTATGTCTTCAAGAGGCCTAATTGGGCTTATTTCGTTGTAGCCTTTTGCAGTGTGTTTTTCCCACTTCTTCCAAAACTTTCCCAAAGAAGTTGAAAAAATAGTCACACATTCAGATACCCTTTATCACTTTACAAGATATTTTTAAGGTTTTAGTTTCCCAAGCCCTCCGTACATAGGGTTCCTGCAATCTAGGTCCAATAGGGCTAATAGGCCTAATTTCTAGGACTGTCTGCAACCTAGTTGAAAACTTGCTCAAGAATTTGTCAAATGGATTGGTAAGGACTCAATCCTTCTAGAATGTCAAGATATGACTATTCCCTATCTGAAACTATACCTAGTCCATACATTACTTCACTACCTTGCAAGTTATGCTCAATCTTTCATCTCCCAAACCTCTAACCAGACAATGTTTGCTTGCCTAGGGCTTGGCACTAAAAATAGAAACTTGACCTTTCATGACTCCTAATCCTAGATATGTACATAATAGTGACTCCCCTTTCATATCCAATCACTTTCAGGAAGATCTCATTGTTAGTTTTCATGTGGGAGCCATGAACTGACTGACTGGTCAGGACAGGAGTAGTGGACCCTCTAGATTGAAAATAATTTACCTACGACCCTAGACTAACTCCAAACTACTAAATCACTGAATGAAAAACACTAAAAACTATCCTAAGAACACAAAACAACAACTAAGTCACAACTTTCAATCCATTGGATATAACTGTCACACACAAATGCTTGGATTCTTTGAAAAACATAGAGTTGCAGAGTTCTATTCAATCTCAAAACTTGTTACAATGTCTCTCACTCTCAAGATTAGAGCATATCCTCATATTAGATGCCTCATTCCATGTTTCTAGGCCTTTTTGGTTGATTCCCCATTCCTATTTTATAAGGGGATGCAAGGTAACTGAGTTGCATGCAACATTTGCAATTATTGCAAATGTGGTCATAGCAACATTTTAGCAACTTTTGGCATCTTTTCCATTATGCTTCCTACCTGAGTTTTAGGACCTCTAACTTCTTCATTCTAAGGATCCAAGATCATTTAAGGTCTTATGGCATATCTATGACATCATTTATGTGTTTAAGACACATTCATGGCTCAAATCCAACATTAAGCAACTAAGGCTAAGAAATATAAAAACTACTAACAATGGATAATTTAGTGACCTTAGTCCTAATGAATAACTCACTTATCCCACATTGCAATGACCTTCTAAGGTCTAAAAAAAACCTAACTATCTTGACTTGGCCAATGTCAAGTACAAGCCAAAAAAGACTAAAACATGGAGGTTAGCTTAGGTGTGCTCCTGCACTAGTTAGTCACCATGGTTTTGTCTTCTACTGATCCCAATGGTGTATTCTCTCTAACTTATTTAGTAGGCTGAAACATCCACCACAAGCCTGATCTTTAATCAATCTCTGATACCAATATTATGTGAGTGTTCCAAGGCTTGCTAGCACTTCAACCAAGAGACCTTAGCTTGTCACTTCTAGAAACCTAATCTCCTCTAGGTCCTCATTGTCTTAGATGATTAACTAAGTCCAATTCCAACTCTTCTCTAAGAGTTCTCAACTCATGTGCTTCACCTTGAAAGACTAACACCTTTTAGTTAGTTCAAATCTTCACTTCTCCCACTACACTTAG
>MU223227.1:854866-903928 GCA_018584345.1 Thuja plicata
TCTCAACTCATGTGCTTCACCTTGAAAGACTAACACCTTTTAGTTAGTTCAAATCTTCACTTCTCCCACTACACTTAGAAAGATCTAAGTGCCAACTCCACTCTAGAATTCATGATTCATTGCAGGGGTGATCATCATCATGAAAAAATTCCATTTACTTCCATTTGGATCCATTTTGAGGGATCTCATAACCATTTTCAGTTGAGTCCAAGTTTTTGTCTTCAAGAGGCCTAATTGGGCTTATTTCCTTGTAGCCTTTTACAGTGTATTTTTCCCAATTGTTTGAAAACTTTCCCAAAGAACTTGAAAAAAAAATCACACATCTAGATACCCTTTATCACTTTACAAGAGATTTTGAAGGTTTTATTTTCCTAAGCCCTCTGTACATAGGGTTCCTACAATCTAGGTCCAATAGGGCTATTAGGCCTAATTTCTAGGACTGTATGCAACCTAGTTGAAAACTTGCTCAAAAATTGGTAAAATGGATTGGTATAAACTCAATCCTCCTAGCATGTCAAGGCTCTAATACCATATAACCATGCCCCATCTAAAACTGTACCTAGTCCATACAGTGCTTCACTACCCTACAAGATATGCTTACTGTTTCATCTCCAAATCCCTAACCAGATAGTGTATGCTCGCCTAGGGCTTGGCATTAAAAATAGTAACTTGAACCTTCATGACTCCTAATCCTAGATATATATATACTAGTGACTCCCCTTTCATATCCAACCACTTTCAGGAAGATCCCTTTGTTAGTTTTCATGGGGGAGCCATGAACTGACTGACTGGTCAGGACAAGACCAGTGGACTCTCTAGATTGAATTTTTTTTAACTACGACCCTATAATAACTCAAAAATACTAGTTCACTAAATGAAAAACACTTAAAACTATCCTAAGAACACAAAACAACAACTAATTCAGGGAATTCAATCCATTGGGTATCACTGTCACACACAAATGCTTGGATTTTCTGAAAACACAGAGTTGCAAAGCTACTATTCAATAATCATAACTTGTTACAATGTATCCTCCTTTTCGAGATTCAAGCCTCTCCTCACATTAGATACCTCATTACATGTTTCTAGGCCTTGTTGGTTGATTCCCCACTCTTATTTTGTAGGGGGATCCAAGGTAACTGAGTTGCATGCAACATTTACAATAATTGTAAATGTTGTCATGACAACATTTTAACAACTTTTGGTATCTTTGCTTTCATGCCTCTTTCCTCATTTCTAGGACCTCTAACCTCTCTAATTCAAGGATCCAACCTCATTAATGGCCTCAAGGCATCTCTATACATCACTTATGTGTCTAAGACACATTCATGGCTAAAATCCAACATTAAGCAACTAAGCCTCAGAAATATAAAAACTACTAACAATGGCTAATTTAGTGACCTTAGCCCTAATGACTAACTCACCTAGCCCACATTGCAATGAACTTCTAAGGTCTAAAAAAAACCTAACTATCTTGACTTGGCCAATGTCAAGTACAAGCCAAAAATGACTAAAACATGGAGGTTAGCCTAGGTGTTCTCCTGCACCAGTTACTGCCTTTACATTACTTATCTTCACTATGTTGTCAAAATTGATATGACAAAGTCTCTTGTGCCATAACCAACTGTCAACTACTTTTTCAACAAAACAACTTACTTCAAAGTTAAGCTGGAAAACATTACCTTTGGTTTTTGAGCCTAATGCAATCATGTCTCCTTCTTTGTTGTTAATAATGCATCTATTGTTTTTGAATTCCAACTGATATCCTTTATCTAGCAACTTTCCAACACTTAGTAAGTTATGATGCAAACCATCAGCATAAAGAAGACCATCTGTCTTGTTCTTTCCATCTAGGGTGATAGATCCTATTCCTATGATAGGTTTGGGAGTGTTATCTCCAAATATGACCATGCCACCTTTGTACTTGTCTAGATGTATAAATTTGTCTTTATCTCCTATCATGTGATGTGAACACCTATTATCTATGATCCAGTCTATTCTGATGTCATCTTGTTATACTAAAGCCAATTCTTGTGCTTTCTTTTCATCTTCAATTTCTATTTGATCAATCATTTTTTCATTATCCTCAATTGCAACAAATCTAATTTCATCTTCTGCTGAGTCATCATTGGTTACACTATCCTCAACATGATAGCATTCCTTTGTATATTTGGGTTTGTAATCTGATCTTTACTTCTTGACTCTTGTAGGACACTTAGATGCAAAGTGGCCAACTTTGTTAAAGAAAAATATTTGAATGGCAGTTGTCCTTCATATTTTCCTTTACATTTTCTTTCCTTCTTAGCTATCACAACAATGATTTCTTCTAGTTCTGTATCAACTTCTTCTTTCTCAACATTACTAGTGATGTTTAAGGATTTCTTACCATGGGCTGAGGCTTTGAAAGTTGTTTCCATTTTAGGTTCTGTCTTCAATTTTGATATCTCAGATGCTGATATTTTACTAATTGCATGGATTTATCCAAGATGTTTATCTTTCTTTCATAATTTCCTATCAATATGGTCATCAGTTTGTCCATTATATTTTCCTCTGAAATTTCTTCACCATTGTTCCTAATTATTGAGACTGCTTCATTAATCCTCTGATTGCAAGCTTTGATTTTTTCTTCAGGTAGCATGTCTAAATTGTTGTATCTTTTCTTAAACGTCTTTCTGTGCACATTTTTGGCTTGGATGTCTCCTTCAAACATGTCTTCTAGGTATTTCCAAATTGAATATGCTTTGTCTGCCTTCTTGGTCTCAAAAAATTCACTATCATATAGGGCACTTATTAGGGCTTCTTAGGCAATTGCATTTTGAGTGAATACTTCCTTTTGTTTATAGGTAGAATCTTCTTCTGCAAGGTCCTTCAAGGTGGGAACATCTATTGCATGAGTAGAAATATCCTAAATCTCAAAACCAACACACTGAAGATGTGTTATCATTTTTTCTTCCAATTAATTATAATAATTTAAATTCTTTCTTCCAATTAATTAAAAAATATCATAAGCACATACACATTTAAGATAACACAAAATAGAACACCACACTTTTGGTTACGGGCAAACCAAATGAGATAAAAACCCTAGTGGGAATTAGCACCCACAAAGAACTGTACTTGAGTATAATAATCCATGTTAGAAGATCTTACAACCCTATTAGGAGTTGATCTTTACAAAGCAATAAGTATAGTGACCTAGTTAAGGGTCTGACCTTGTTATGAGTCTTTTACAAATAACACTGTTAGGGGTGAGGACTCACTGTCCAAAAGCTCATTGCTAAAATGATGAAGGCTACAACTATCATGAAAATAGATACACACTATATCTGATAATAAATTGTTTAAGTAGACCTACTGTCTTAATCAGTTCCAATGGATTGTATACACTCTTTGCTTCTTCACATAGATCTTTATTTGATGAATGAAATGGCTTTACTGTCCCAAAACAATCAACATTCTGTTCTGACCTTCTTCTGTCTCTTTTCTTATCATTCACACTTGGTGATCTTCAAATGAACTACTATAAGTATCTTCTCCAAAAGATATGATGTTTTTTGGCTTTAGGAATCCCTTCAATGCTTCTTTTGTCAACCAAACCAAGCACGCACCATAATTAGAACTGTGAAACTCAAACTGAGTAGACGCATCACTTCACAAAGTCAGCTCAAAGAAAATTACCCAAACATCATGCTTTAGATGAAACATAATTAGCGCCTTTGGTTAATTATCTTAGACTCATATCTAAACATTAATATTAACACGCATATCCCATAGATAAACATAATTGAAGAATCAATAAAATTACTTTCAGCTTTCTGAGAACAATCTTCTGAAATTGTGTCTGGAAAATAGGGTAACATAACTCAATTTTTATGGAACATCTAAAACTGCGTGTATGTACATGGTGTAGTAACTATGTTTGAAACATAAAAATAACCGCGCAAGGATTCCACATATCCATACTGAAAAGTGAATACAGTTCACTGTTGTATACTATATGTTGTCATCAATGACAAACATACAGTCAACTGTTTGCAAAGAAGCAAATCTCCAACTATCTTCCCCTTTGACATTGATGGAAACATATGATTATATAAAAAACAACATCAACCCAAAGTATCCTCCTTTTTACAATCTTCTCAATACCCTCATCAAAGTTCCCTCTTCACTGTAGCTCCTCTGACTGTGTTTTTATTTTCATGACTATATACTCCGCTAGAGTATATGCTCCCCCATACTATATACTCCCCCTTTGACATCAATGGAAAAGGGTGCCAAATACTATTAAGCACAGGTTCTACTCCAGAAGTAGAGTAGTCAACCATTCATCAGTCACCAAGGATTGATGTTCTTGCTACAAATTCTAATAAGACTTGGGAAAGGGAATTACTCCCAGCTTCTCCCTGAGATACTCAAATGTATCTTTTGATAAAGGCTTTGTAAAAATATTTGCTAATTGTTCTTTAGTGCTCACATAATCCAACTTTACTTCTTTGTCTGCAACTTTTTCTCTTAGAAAATGATATTTTATTTCAATGTGTTTTGTCTTTGCATGCATCATAGGGTTCTTTGACATATTGATAGTGCTAGTGTTATCACAGTGAATAACAATAGGATAATAATTATGAATTCCAAAGTATTTTATCATCTGTTTGATCCAAAAAATTGTAGAACAATTCAATGCTATTGCTACATATTCTTCTTCAGCTTTTGACTGAGAAATACAATTATGTTTCTTGCTTATCCAAGTGACCAATCTGTCTCCAATGAATACTACTCCTCCTGAGGTACTCTTTCTGTCATCAACACAACCTGCCTAATCAATATTAGTATACACATAAAGTTGTACATTCTCTGAGTTAGGATACCATAAACCATAGTCTATAGTTCCCTTTAAGTATCTTAATATTCTTTTTATTTCCATTAAGTGGTTTTGTTTAGCTTCAGCTATAAATCTTCCAACAATGCCAACTGCATTAGAAATATGAGGTCTAGATTGAGTGAGATATATGAGTTTTCCAATCATAGACTTGTATAGTGTCTTTTCAACTACTCTAGAATCATCATCTTTAGAAATCTTGCTTCCTATTATCATGGGGGTGCTTACTGACTTGCAATCTTCCATATTGAAAGTCTTTAATATCTCCTTCACATATTTAGCTGGATTTATGAATATGCCTTTGTCTATTTGTTTTACATTTAATCCCAAAGATTATTTGATAGGTCCAATCATGATCATTTCAAATTCATTCTGCATCTCTCTTTCAAATTCTACACTAAGCTTGTCATTACCTCCAAAGATAATGTCATCAACAAAGATAGCAACAAGTATTAAACCTTTAGGTGTTTCTCTGATGAATAGGTTGCAATCTGCTACTCCCTTTTTGAATCCAATCTTTGTTAAGTAGCCATCAATTCTCTCATACTATGCTCTTGGTGCCTATTTAAGTCCATAGAGGGATTTCTTTAGTCTGCATACCATGTCTATTTTGTTTGAAAATTTGAATCCTCCAGGGTTCTCTATGTAGACTTCTTCCTTTAAGTCACCATTCAGGAAAGCTGATTTGACTTCCATCTAATATACTTTGAATTTCTTGAATGTTGCATAGGCTAAAAATAAATTTATAGCTTCCAGTCTGCTTACAGAGAAAAATGTAAAAGAATAGTCAATTCCTACTCTTTGTGCATATCCTTTACATACCAATCTTGCTTTATTTCTTATCACTCTCCCATCTTCATTCATTTTGTTTCTAAATGTCTAGTTAGTTCCAATCACGTTCTTGTCACAAGGTCTAGGGACCAATTTCCATGTGTCATTTTTCATTATTTGATCTAATTCTTCTTGCATAGCACTTTGCCAATATGAATCATTACATGCATCTTCAACACTTAAGGGTTCAACCTATGAAAGTAAGCATAACTCTTCATCGATGGTTGAACCTTTTTCTCTGGATCTTGTCAAGAATTTACTGCTCTGATCTCCAATGATATCTTCTTTAGAGTGGTATTTGGATGTGTATTTTGATATTTTAGGTGGGACACTCTCATCTTTAATCTATGATTCTTCTTGACTTGGTTTAGGTTATTGCATGGTACATAAATACAGTCAAACATTTCTTCAATAACTATATCCTTATTGATAGGTCTAGGTTCATCTTCAATCATAGGTGCATATTCATAATATCTCTCTTGAATCATGAAATTCTCATCAATATTCACATGTGCACTCTCAATGATTTTCTTCAACCTTAAATTAAAACATCTGTAAGATTTTTTCGTAGTAGAGTAACCAGAAAAAATACCTTCATCACTTGTAGCATAAAATTTTAAACCACCATCATCTCTCTTGATGTAGCACTTGCTTCCAAAGATTCTGAAGTATTTTACTGTAGGTACATTACTAAACCAAAGTTCATAAGGTATTTTGTCTATGCCTAGTCTTACTTGAATTCTGTTGATAGTATAGACTGTTTTATTGACTGCATATCTCCAATACGTGTGTGCAACTTTTCCTTCAATCACGATAATGCGCACTATGTCAAGTATTATCTTGGTTCTCCTTTTTGCAATTCCATTTTGTTGAGGGGTTCTGGGTGCACTTAGTTGTCTTTTGATCCCATGTTCTTCGCAGTACTCCAGAAAATTATCAGAGGTGAATTCTCCTCCTCTATCAGATCTCAGACATTTTATCTTTAATCCAGATTCATTTTCAACTTTAGATTTGAATATTTTGAACATCGCAAAAGCTTCAGCTTTTTCTTTCAAGAACGCAACCCACATCATCCTAGAGAAATCATCAACAAACAAAACAAAATAACTTTCACCATAGTATGATCTTGTTTGAGTAGGTCCATATAAGTCTGTATGTATTATATCTAATTTTTTCTCTACAAAGTTCTGTTTTCTTCTGAATGAGGTCCTCACATGCTTTCCCATCACACATTCCCTGCACATAGTATCAACTGGTCTTGCAATACTAGGAAGGTCTCTTACTGCCTTTACATTACTTATCTTCACTATTTTGTCAAAATTTATATGACAAAGTCTCTTGTGCCATAGCCAACTGTCATCTACTTTTGCAACAAAACAACTTACTTCATAGTTAAGCTGAAAAAAATTACCTTTGGTTTTTGAGCCTGATGCAGTCATGTCTCCTTCTTTGTTGTTAATAATGCATATGTTTTTTTTGAATTCCAACTTATATCCTTTATCTAGAAACTATCCAACACTTAGTAAGTTATGATGTAAACCATCAACATAAAGAGAATCATTTGTCTTGTTCTTTCCATCTAGGGTGATAGTTCCTCTGCCTATGATAGTTTTGGGAGTGTTATCTTCAAATTTGACCATGCCACCTTTGTACTTGTCTAGATGTACAAATATTTCTTTGTCTCCTATCATGTGATGTGATCACCCGCTATCTATGATCCATTCTGTTCTGATGTCAGCTTGTGATACTAAAGCCAATTCTTATGCTTTCTTTTCATCTTCAATTTCTATTTGAGCAATCATTTTTTCATTATCCTTAATTGCAACAAATCCAATTTCATCTTCTCCTGAGTCATCATCGGTTACACCATCCTCAGCATGATAGCATTCCTTAGTATATTTAGGTTTGTAATCTAATCTATACTTCTTGACTCTTGTAGGACACTTGGATGCAAAGTGGCCAACTTTGTTACATGAAAAATATTTGAATGGCAGCTGTCCTTCATATTTTCCTTTACCTTTTCTTTCCTTCTTAGCTATCATAGAAATGATTTCTTCTAGTTCTATATCAAATTCTTCTTTCTCAATATTACTAGTGATGTTTAAGGATTTCTTAATATGGACTGAGGCTTTGAAAGTTGTTTCCATTTTAGGTTTTCTCTTCAATCTTGATATCTCAAATGCTGATATTTTACTTATCAAGGTTTCTCTTTTGAAGTCCTTTGATAATTGCATGGTTTTATCCAAGATGTTTATCTTTCTTTCATAATATTCTGTCAATATGGTCATCAGTTTTTCCATTATATCATCCTCTGAAATTTCTCCATCATTGTTCCTGATTCTTGAGACTGCTTCATTAATCCTCTGATTGTAAGCTTTGATGTTTTCTTCAGGTAGCATCTCTAAATTATTGTATCTTTTCTTCCATATCTTTTTGCACACCTTTTTGGCTTGGATGTCTCCTTCAAACATGTCTTCTAGGTATTTCCAAATTGAATATGCTTTGTCTGCCTTCTTGGTCTCAGAAAATTCACTGTCAGATAGGGCACTTATTAGGGCTTGTTTAGCAATTGCAATTTGAGAGAATACTTCCTTTTGTTTATTGGTAGAATCTTCTCCTGCAAGGTCCTTCAAGGTGGGAACATCTATTTCATGAGTAGAAATCTCATAAATCTCAAAACCAACACACTGAAGATGTGTTATCCATTTTTTCTTCCAGTCAAGATAATTCTCTCCATCAAACTTAGGACTCTCTTTACCAAATTATGCCATTTGATCTATCTTAAGCTATTAAGCTTTCTCTCCAAGGCACTTGTCTCTGATACCAATTGTTGGAATAGTCCCAAGGGATAAATTAGAGGGGGGGGGTGAATTAGTTATCAATAATTTAAATTCTTTCTTCCAATTACTTACAGAATATCATAAGCACATACACATTTAAGATAAAACAAAATAGAACACCACAATTTTGGTTACGGGGAAACCAAACTAGGTAAAAACCCTTGTGGGAATTAGCACCCACAAAGAACTATACTTGAGTATAATAATCCCTGTTAGAAGATCTTACAACCCTGTAAGGAGTTGATATTTACAAACAAATAAGTTTAATGACCTAGTTAAGGGTCTGATCCTATTAGGAGTCTTTAAAAAATAACACTATTAGGGGTGAGGACTCACTGTCCAAAAGCTCACTGCTAAAATGATAAAGGATACAACCTTCAAGAAAATAGATACACACTATATCTAATAATGAACTATTTAAGTAGACCTGCTATCTTGATCAGTTCCAATGAATTGTATACACTCTTTACTTCTTCACATAAATCTTTATTTCATGAATGAAATGGCTTTACTACCCCAAAATAATAAGCATTCTGTTCTATCCTTCTTCTGTCTCTTTTCTTATCATTAACACTTGGTGATCTTAAAATGAACTACTATAAGTATCTTCTCCCAAAGATATGATCTTTTTTGGCTTTAGGAATCCCTTCAATTCTTCTTTTGTCAGCCAAACCAAGCACACAACATAATTAGAACCATGCAACTCAAACTGAATAAATGCATCACTTCACAAAGTTGGCTCCACCAAAATTACCCAAGCGTCATGCCTCGGATGAAACCTGATTAGCGCCTTTGGTTAATTATCTTAGAATCATAACTAAACATGAATCTGAACACACATATCCCATAAATAGATGAAACTGAAGAATCAAAAAAATTATTTTCAGCTTTCTGAGAACAATCTTCTGAAACTATGTCTGGAAAACAGAGTAACATAACTCAATTGTTACTGAACATCTAAAACTACGTGTATGTACATGGTGTAGTAACTATGTTTGAAACATAAAAACAACTGTGCAAGGCTTCCACATATCCATACTGAAAAGTGAATATAGCTCACTGATGCATACTATTTGTTGTCATCAATGACAAACATACAGTCAACTGTTTGCACATAAGAAAATCTCCAACAATCTCCCCCTTTGACATTGATGGAAACATATGATATAAAAAACACTATCAACTTAAAGTATCCTCCTTTTTACAATCTTCTCAATATCCTCATCAAAGGTTCCTCTTCACTGCAACTCCTCTAACTGTGTTTTTATTTTCATGACTATATACTCCCCCAGAGTATATGCTTCCCCTTACTATATACTTCCCCTTTGACATCAATGGAAAAGGGTGCCAAATAATATTAAGCACAAGTACTACTCCAGAAGTAGAGTATTCAACCATTCATCAGTCACCAAGGATTGATGTTCTTGCTGAAAATTCTAATTAGACTTGGGAAAGGGAATTACTCCCAACTTCTCCCTAAGATACTCAAAAGTATCTTTTGATAAAGGCTTTGTAAAAATATCTGCTAACTATTCTTTAGTGCTCAATTAATCTAACCTTACTTCTTTGTCTGCAACTTTTTCTTTTAGAAAATGATATTTTATTTCAATGTGTTTTGTCTTTGCATGCATCATAGGGTTCTTTGACATATTGATAGTGCTAGTGTTATCACAGTGAATAACAATAGGATAATCAATTTGAATTCCAAAGTCTTTTATCATCTGTTTGATCCAAACAATTATAGAACAATTCAATGATGTTGATACATATTCTTCTTTAGCTGTTGACTAAGAAATACAATTTTGTTTCTTTCTTGTCCAAGTGACCAATCTGTCTCCAAGGAATACTACTCCTCTTAAGGTACTCTTTCTATCATCAACACAACCTGCCCAATCAGCATTAGCATACACATGAAGTTGTACATTCTCTGAGTTAGCATACCATAAACCATAGTCTATATTTCCCTTTAAGTATCTTAACATTCTTTTTATTGCCATTTAGTGGTTCTATTTAGGTTGAGCTGCAAATCTTCCAACAATGCCAACTGCATTAGAAATATCAAGTCTAGATTGAGTGAGATATATGAGTTTTCTAATCATAGACTTGTATAGTGTCTTTTCAACTACAGTGGAATCATCATCTTTAGAAAGATTTCTTCCTATTATCATGGTGGTGCTTACTGGCTTGCAATCTTCCATATTGAAAGTCTTTAATATCTCCTTCACATATTTAGACTGATTTATGAATATGCCTTTGTCTGTTTGTTTTACATTTAATCCCAAAAAGTATTTGATAGGTCCAATCACGCTCTTCAAATTCACTCGACATCTCTCTCTTGCAAAGTCTACACTAAGCTTGTCATTACCTCCAAAGATAATGTCATCAACAAAGATAGCAACAAGTAGCAAACCTTTAGGTGTTTCTCTAATGAATAGGTTGCAATCTGCTGCTCCCTTTTTGAATCCAATCTTTGTTAAGTAGCCATCAAGTCTCTCATACCATGCTCTTGGGGTCTGTTCAAGTCCATAGAGGGATTTCTTTAGTCTACATACCATGTCTGGTTTGTCTAAATGTTTGAATCCTTTAGGCTTCTCTATGTAGACTTCTTCCTTTAACTCACCATTCAGGAAAGCTGATTTGACATCCATCTGATATACTTTGAATTTCTTGAATGTTGCATAGGATAAAAATAAATTTATAGCTTCCAGTCTACTTACAGGGGAAAATGTATCAGAATAGTTAATTCCTACTCTTTGCGCATATCCTTTACATACCAATCTTGCTTTATTTCTTATCACTCTCCCATATTCATTCATTTTGTTTTTAAATATCCACTTAGTTCCAATCACGTTCTTGTCACAAGGTCTAGGGACCAATTTCCATGTGTCATTTTTCATTATTTGATCTAATTCTTCTTGCATAGAACTTTTCCAATCTAAATCATTACATGCATCTTCAACACTTATGGGTTCAATATCTGAAAGTAAGCATGCCTCTTCATCGATGGTTGAACCTTTTTCTCTGGATCTTGTCAAGAATTTACTACTCTGATCTCTGATGATATCTTCTTTAGAGTGGTATTTGGATGTGTAATTTGAGATTTTAGGTGTGACACTCTCATCTATAATCTATGGTTCTTCTTGACTTGGTTTAGGTTATTGCATGGTACATCAATACAGTCAAACATTTCTTCAATAATTGTATCCTTATTGATAGGTCTAGGTTCATCTTCAATCATAGGTGCATATTCATAATATCTCTCTTGAATCATGAACTTCTCATCAATCTTCACATGTGCACTCTCAATAATTTTCTTCAACCTTAAATTAAAACATCAGTAAGCTTTGCTCTTAGTAGAGTAACCAAAAAAAATACCTTCATCGCTTCTAGCATCAAATTTTCCAACACCATCATCTCTCTTGATGTAAAACTTTCTTCCAAAGATTCCGAAGTATTTTACTATAGGTACATTACCAAACCAAAGTTCATAAGGTGTTTTGTCTGCGCTTGGTCTTAGTTGAATTTAGTTGATAGTATAGACTGTTGTATTGACTACATCTCTCCAATAGGTGTGCAAAAATTTTCCTTCAATCATGATAGTGTGCGCTATGTCAAGTATTATCCTATGTCTCCTTTCTACAATTCCATTTTGTTGGTGCACTTAGTTTTCTCTTGATCTCATGTTCTTCGTAGTAATCAAGAAGCTTATTAGAGGTGAATTCTCCTCCTTTATCAGATCTCAGACATTTTATCTTTAATCCAGATTCAATTTCAACTTTAGCTTTGATTATTTTGAATTTCTCAAAAGCTTCAAATTTGTCTTTCAAGAACACAACCCACATCATCCTAGAGAAATCTTCAAAAAACAAAATGAAATACCTTTCACCATAGTATGATCTTGTTTGAGTAGGTCCACATAATTCTGTATGTATTAGATCTAATTTGTTCTCTGCAGAGTTCTGTTTTCTTCTGAATGAGGTCCTCACATGCTTTCCCATCACACATTCCCTGCACATAGTATCAACTGGTCTTTCAATACTAGGAAGGTCTCTTACTGCCTTTACATTACTTATCTTCACTATGTTGTCAAAATTTATATGACAAAGGCTCTTGTGCCATAACCAACTGTCATCTACTTTTGCAACAAAAAAACTTACTTTAGAGTTAAGCTAAAAAACATTACCTTTGGTTTTTGAGCCTGATGCAATCATGTCTCCTTATTTTTTGTTAATAATGCATCTATTGTTTTTTAATTCCAACTAATATCCTTTATCTAGAAACTATCCAACACTTAGTAAGTTATGATGAAAACCATCAACATATAGAACATCATCTGTCTTATTCTTTCCATCTAGGGTGATAGATCCTTTGCCTATGATAGGTTTGGGAGTGTTATCTCCAAATCTAACCATGCCACCTTTATACTTTTCTAGATGTACAAATATGTCTTTGTCTCCTATCATGTGATGTGAACACCCGCTATCTATGATCTCGTCTATTTTGATGTCAGCTTGTGATACTAAAACCAATTCTTGTGCTTTCTTTTCATCTTCAATTTCTATTTGATTAATCATTTTTTTATTATCCTTAATTGCAACAAATCCAATTTCATCTTCTCTTGATTCATCATTGGTTACACCATCCTCACCATGATAGCATTCTTTAGTATATTTGGGTTTGTAATATGATCTGTACTTCTTGACTCTTGTAGGACACTTGGATGCAAAGTGGCCAAATTTTTTACATGAAAAACATTTGAATGGAAGCTGTCCTTTATATTTTCCTTTACCTTTTCTTTCTCTCTTAGCTATCATAGCAATGATTTCTTCTAGTTCTATATCAACTTCTTCTTTCTCAACATTACTAGTTATGTTTAAGGATTTCTTACCGTGGACTGAGGCTTTGAAATCTATTTCTATTTTAGGTTTTGTCTTCAATCTTGATATCTCAAATGCTGATATTTTACTTATCAAGGTTTCTCTTTTGAAGTCCTTTGAGAATTGCATGGTTTCATCCAAGATGTTTATCTTCCTTTCATAATATTCTGTCAATGTGGTCATCAGTTTGTCCATTATATCATCCTCTAAAATTTCTCCACCGTTGTTCCTGCTTCATTAATCCTCTGATTATAAGCTCCGATGTTTTCTTCAAGTATTATCTTTAAATTGTTGTATCTTTTCTTCCATGTCTTTCTGCACGCATTTTTGGCTCTGATGCCTCCCTTAAACATGTCTTCTAGATATTTCCAAATTGATTATGCTTTGTCTGCCTTCTTGATCTCAGAAAATTCACTGTCAGATAGGGCACTTATTAGGGCTTCTTTGGAAATTGCATTTTGGGTGAATACTTCCTTTGTTTATTGGTAGAATCTTCTTCTGCAAGGTCCTTCAAGGTGGGAACATCTATTGCATGAGTAGAAATCTCATAAATCTCAAAAAAAAAATAGTGAATATGTGTTATCATTTTTTTCTTCCAG
This sequence comes from Thuja plicata, assembly GCA_018584345.1. Classification (NCBI taxonomy): domain Eukaryota; kingdom Viridiplantae; phylum Streptophyta; class Pinopsida; order Cupressales; family Cupressaceae; genus Thuja; species Thuja plicata. The sequence continues at coordinate 868,893 of MU223227.1, forward strand.
TCAAGATAATTCTCTCCATAAAACTTAGGACTCTCTTTCTTGAAGTACGCCATTTTATCTACCTTAATATGTTAGGCTTTCTCTCCAAGGCACTTGGCTCTGATACCAATTGTTGGAATAGTCCCAAGGGATAACTGAGAGGGGGAGGGGTGAATAAGTTATCACCAATTTAAATTATTTTTTCTTATTAATTATAGAATATCATAAGCACATACACATTTAAGATAACACAAAATAGAACACCACAATTTTGGTAACGGGGAAACCAAACAAGATAAAAATACCAGTGGGAATTAGCACCCACAAAGAACTGTACTTGAGTATAATAATACTTGTTAGAAGATCTTACAACCCTATTAGGAGTTGATCTTTATAAAGCAATAAGTACAGTGACCTAGTTAAGGGTCTGACCCTGTTAGGAGTCTTTTAAAAATAATTCTATTAGGGGTGAGAACTCACTATCAAAATGCTCACTGCTAAAATGAAGGCTACAACCTTTAGGAAAATATATACACACTATATCTGATAATGAACTATTTAAGTAGACCTTCTATCTTGATCAGTTCCAATGAATTGTATACATTCTTTCCTTCTTCACATAGATCTTTATTTGATGAATGAAATGGCTTTACTGTCCCAAAACAATCAGCATTCTATTCTTACCTTCTTCTATCTCTTTTCTTATCATTCACACCTGGTGATCTTCAAATGAACTACTATAAGTATCTTCTCCAAAAGATATGATCTTTGTTGGCTTTAGGAATCCCTTCAATTCTTCTTTTAGTAGCCAAACCAAGCACACAACATAATTAGAACCGTGAAACTCAAACTGAATAGATGCATCGCTTCACAAAGTCAGCTCCACCAAAATTACCCAAACGTCATGCTTCAGATGAAACATGATTAGCACCTTTGGTTAATTATCTTAGAATCATAACTAAACATGAATATGAACACGCATATCCCATAGATAGATACAACATAAGAATCAATAAAATTAATGTCGGCTTTCTGAGAACAATCTTCTAAAACATGGTGTAGTAACTATGTCTGAAACATAAAAACAACCGTGCAAGGCTTCCACATATCCATACTGAAAAGTGAATACAGTTCACTATTGTATACTATATGTTGTCATCAATGACAACCATATAGTCAACTGTTTGCATAGAAGAAAATCTCCAACATTATGTACTTAGCATAGATATGAAAATCTACAAAATAGAGTTGTATTTGAATAAGATCATTACTATATCAGTTTAACCATTGCTACAGATAAATCTCTTAACTGAGTAGGACAATGAAAGTCTCTATTATGATATTCTAATGAATGTTGAGTGTTTTCTTGTTGACCCCATAGTGAATGCAGGGTCAAGAGAGAACTGCTAGTTTTTAATTCTCTAACAAGGTTACATTTATTAGTGTGCATTGTAACCTTTAATAGGGTTGGCTCTTCACCGAGCTCACTTCAAAAGAGTGAAAATATTTTAGGTTACTAGTCCCAGGTGGTTTTCCCCTTAGCAGGGTTTCCACATTAAAATATATGTTTCAATGTGCATGAATGTTGTGGATTGTTAATTTACTTTACACTTTATTTTATTAACCTAGCTCGGTAATTGCAATATTAATTTACTGATATTTGGTAAACACTATTGACTAAAGTCTAAGATTATAGAATACATTTCACCAAGTTGAATTATATGTTTGAATTTGTTTTTATATACATCTAGAGGAATTTGGGACTATAGGATAATTTGTGAGGAAACTAATTCTAACTGATTCACCTCCCCCCCTCTTAGTTATTCTAACACCAAGTGTAACCACCTGGATTTGGTCTGCTCAGACTATAGACCCTATTTTCCCTAAGTGTGATCATGCCCCCAATTATGTCACAACAATGTTACTTTGGCATAATTCATTTTAAATCAGATTTAATAGCCTAGGTGATTTTTATCACTAAATTATATTAACTACTATAGCCATACAATTCAAACCAATTAAAACCAATCAAATTCAAACATGGCTATAGTATTTAATCATAGAGGAATTAAATAAAGTCCTAAATCAATTGCTCACTTGCAAATGAACCCATTCCCCTAGCCTAATTAATTTAATTAAATTGGCTATAGTCCTATTGATTATTAAAAAGCAATTAAATGCTTAAATAATTAATATCCTATTTTTGAATGAATTAAATAAGTTTAATTCATTTCATTAATATTCTTCTAAACCCCTAACCTAACGCACTTCAACCACTTTGACCCTGGGTTCAAACCTATCCCAACCCATTCACCCCATGCTAATCTAATCCTAATCCTAATCTCATTCTAACCCACCTCCAAATTTTGTCACATTCCATTAGGGAGTGATTAAGAACTCAACCCACTTAGGAAAGTCAACTTTCTCAAGCTTGACTTCTCCTAAGGACCAACTTGCCAAGTTGGGCCTTACACCCTTCCCATGCTTCTTTAAGGCTCCCATTAATGCCTCATTAATGAAGATTCATTAAGCCCATGTCTCCACCATGCCTATTGAATTCCTTTGGCATTTATTGCTTCTTACACACCATTAATGAGTTTTTCAACTCCATTAATGCACCTTGTCCCCCCTCTCTCTCCTCATTCTTCTATAAATAGAAGGTGTTTTTTAGCACAAATAAGCCAATAATTTATATTGAAAATACATTGTTATGCTGTTAGGATTTAGATGCATTATTATTTCATTCATAGTTTCATTATCATGTATTGTTATTATCTCCACTTTTAGATCTAAATATGCATGTTTTCGTATCATTTAGCTTGTTTTAACTCAAATATTTCATGTTAAGTCGTATATGTCACTGATAGTAGCATAATCTAAGGGCTAGTGTGTTGCTTATCATACTATTCTTAGTTAGAAAGCAATACGTCAATTTTAGTTGTTTTATATGCTTACCTAACCATGTTTTCCACTAATGCAATGACCTATTGAAGTGCTGTGTCTCTCTTAATAGGTACAAAAATCACACACATTTTTGGCGCGTACCATGGGGCTCAATTCAAGATTTGCCTCATTTTTAACCTCCTTTTTCACTAATATTTCTTCCCAGTTTTCAAGTCCAGAATCACATCTAGTCATTTTGGCTCACATCCGGGATACGCCATTGTACCGCAAAAAATAAGGCTCGCATCTGGGATTTCCTGTGTCATTTTTGGTTTAGGAATGCATATAGGGAATATTCAGTCATATCTGGTGACAAAGGATCGCATACGGTATACGGTATCACATCCTGTTATTTTAGGATCACATATGGTGAAATATTTTGTGAACTTCATTGCCTAACCACTAACGTTTGTGTGCTTGATTTATTTGGTCTTTTCATAGATTAACTAGTGTTTGCAGGTTGCCATCAAAGATTTTTATTGGGATCTAAACGAAGAATACTAACGTGTTTTTTCAAGTTGCCCAACCCCAATCTTCACCTCTATTTTTACATGCTTTTTGACACTAATAACATTTTCCAATCTATCACTAAACTGACTAGAGGACTATGCTCTTTTCCTTTTTAAGGAAAATTAGAAACTCACACCTCAGTTTACGGGTTGAAAGGAATTTGGAGAAAACTGAACCAAGATAAAATAAAACTAAATTTCAATTTGTATCAGTAAGTAAACAATCAAAGCATTCAAATTTTGTGGCTCAATGAACAAGTTCAATCATTTAATTCAATTTGGATCAGTAACTGAACAATCAAAGTACTAAATTTGTGAGCTAATTGAACAAACACATTGTCTAAATTTTGGGATCAGAAATTGAACAAGCTACTCACTTAAGATTGTGGATAATTGAACAAGAAAACTTTCCTTTCAAGCATTCTATTTTCAATTAAATAGGAACATATTAAATCGAGCACAACATTGCTTGAGGGAATGAACTGCTTGCTTGATTATGTTTTGGGAGAAAATGGCATGGATTATGAGAGTATGCTCTTCTTCTTTGGAGGAATAAGAAATCTAGACGTCCTACGGTCACCAATCCTTTGTAAACTTATTCAATAGTAGAGGGCCTGCCGGTTGAGAAAAAAATCTCCCGGGAACGACCCAAGTGAGGACAAGTTTTACGCCAACCCTTCTAACTCACTATAAATAATTGCTTCCTGATAGGCCAAAGCCTCAGAAGATGAAGCCGATTTTGTTCATAGAATTTTGACATCATTCTTTGAACATGTTTGGGTATATGTAGAGTGGAGCCGCTTGAATCTTGCTTGCGAGACTACATATACAAAAGTACCCATAGGGCTATACGCCTCAATTTTTCCTTGTGCAATTGTATGGGGGATGGTTTCGAATGGATTGCCCAATAATAGACAACATTTCAACTGAAATAATTCCTGATTAACACCCAAAAGGGTGATAATCTTTGTGCAAGGAAAAAAGTAATTGCCTCAAGACACTCGTTATATCATGCCCTCACTTGCATTTGGAGTTGGCTAATACAGCATCATGAATGGAGCCATTGCGTGCTTGGTGATGGTTATATTTTGATTAGCATTTGAGTGTGTGCCTAAGTCAATGAGAAAATATTTTCATCCTCCACCTAGAGAATAGGGATAAGATGTGTGTCTGTTTCACCCTTCTAACATTGAAAATCTGTTTGACATGCCTAAAAAATCATTAAAAAGACAACATCTTCAAACAAACAAAAAAATTCAATCTTGGGTGTTAGCTCTTTTTCTTGTATGAATCAATTAAAACAACAATAAGTGCTTGACCCTCTATTCCCAATGCAAGTTCATACATGAATAAGGCTAACTAACAAGAATGAAACTCCTTCTACACTTTGGGCTCCACATACCCAGGTGGGTGTACCTGATTACAGACTCACTAAATGATAGAGAATCTCATAATGGATTAAGGATTTATAATCCTTCTTCTTTTTATGCCACTTTGGCCTAGGAAGGCTAACCTATTGATTTACTCTTCAAGGAATCACTAAGATGAATTATATCCTCTGAATACAATCAACTGCACATATATGCTCTTAAATATCAGTAAATAAGGATTTTAATATTTGAGTTGATGATAATAACCACTTGTTAGCATCTTGACCAGTGCCTAATCATGGGTGATAGAGTCATAACATAGCATACACATACTAAGATAATTAATAGAAACACAAATGAATCCCAGATAGAGTGCCTTACAAACTATCCTCTCACTCCTACACCAATGTATCAAATCCTTGCATGAATCCTAATACTCTGCAATCATCTGTAATATTTAAACTCTCCTTGAAAGTAACTCACAAACAAGAACATGACTATCTTATAACCAGTACACTCAAAATGCCTTACAAATTGAACATACAAGAATTAATGGTAAATGCAAGAAGACATCATTGACATGAAAATGGAGATTCCATTGTAATTTTATTAATATGAACTCAATAACAGTACATTTTGAAGACTCAAAACCAATAGTCAGACCAATGTAGTAATCTGCCTTGTAGTCTTATTTTTACCATCCTTATTACAATATTACAACTTGATACTTATAGGTAGCCACAGGCATCTTGGAATCCTTTTGGAAAATAAGGATGCAACAAGCTACAGATGAATGGGCTAAAGGACAAAATACAGTTTCAAGAAGAGACAAAATTTTTGGTTGATGAGATAACAAAAACTTGTTACGAGCCATGTGATCATTTGTCATGTGATCGCCTGAATGCTTGAAGTTGCTCCAAAGTAGTCAGGTTTTTTTCCATCTAGATTTTGTTCTCTTGTTTGTGTAGAGGCCCCAATATCTGATTTATTCCATTAGCTTAACTTCCTTGGTGCTAGCTGTCCCCTTTACATTTGTCATGTCATGTTGCTTTGGATCCTTAGGCATCCCTTCTTGTAGTTCTTGGGCTGTGACAATTATTTGTCTAGTAGCTCCCATCTGTAGCAAATGTTCTGCTACTGCTTGTTCATCAACACACAATAGAGATCAGGAAGGAGAATATACATTTTCCTGTTGTTGTTGTTGTTGTTCTCCCTCTACTCTTTTCCTTTTGGGGGATGACAATTATTGGGTATGAGGGCCTAATGGTCTTTTCCCCTTTGGATTCAGGGTCTTCTTAGTTTGTGGCAATACTGTATTGTACCCTCTCCTTTGGTAAACCACATATTTCCTTGGGGGAACATTTCTGGTTGGAGCTATCCTCCTCATCATTGCCTTTTCCCTTTCTAGCTATGTCTATAAAATATTGGCCCTCTTATAATTAAGTGCCTGCATAATATCCTCAAACATCTCCATTAAGGAGTCTATCTTCTTGGCCCAAGGCTTGAAATATTTCAAAGGGTCATATAACTTGTCAAAATGTTGTACAAAATCCAAGCTCTTCTTGTATGCCTGCCATTTTTCTTTCCTTGTCTCCTATTCTATCCGATCAAACTCATTTTTTATTATGTCTTTAGGAAAACTGAATTTGTGATTCATCGCCAGGCACTTTGTTTTTTCTTTAAACATATCTTTGATGAAGGCCTCAGGGTCAGCACATCTTGAAACTGTGGTACTCAAATGATAAGGGGCCATATATTTATCTAGGTGTTTCCACCATCCCTTTGTTATAATAAATTGATGGGCTGTTGTGATTGTAGTAAAAATGGTTCCCTTTCCTCTTCCTGTTAGAGCTTCCTCCCGCAAACCCCCAATTTGTCTTATTATCTCTGCCAATCCCAATTTGACAAGTACTCTATAGGGTAATATATAAGGGATCCCCCTGAAACCATAAACTCTGAAGACTGTAGACACTAGGTATAGAATGACATCTCCCCAATTATGCACTATCTTTAATTCATGGCTATACTCTTTAGGTCTCAACAATTGTAAAAGTGTTAGAGGCATCCTAGGATCATCATTCAGCAACAATGCCCTAATCCTTGCAGCAAAAAATCTATCAAAATTTATGTAACTTTTCTCCTTGTGTTCCCATGACATGTCTGCATTCCATAGTTGTACATGCATTTCCTCATCATCTTTGACTTTTGTCAATTCCATCTCTCCTTCAAAATAGTCTACCCCTTTGTACAGAAACATATGAATCAACAAGGAATACCATGTAAAATGTCTGGTTACCTTACTCTTTTGGATTCCTATCAATCCTTCATGTATCAAATCTACAAGATATGGAGCAAAATCAAAAATTACAGCCAAATGGGGGTGCAATATTTGTACCATCATGAACATGTAGTGAAAGGGCATTTCTTTCTCTTCATCATCCCCACAAATGTGACACAAAGCCCTATATGTTCCTATGGCCTTTGGGGTGAAATAATCCAACTTGAAAGGATCCTTGGTTCTTGGCCCTACCATGATCAGATCTCTAATTTTGTTGAAGAGTTCTTTTAATGGTGCATTTCTAAGATAATCCTTTTGTGCTTCATATATTTCTGTGAATTCATTAAAGTCAATTTTATCCATTTGGTTATCTTCTCCACTCAACTTGAATACTTTCCTGATTTCTTCTGTAGTTTTATTGACCATGATTTGTCCATTCTTATCCCTAACTACCCTGGATATCTTGTCATATTTATCTGCAATTTGCATAAACATATCAATATCCATAGAAACCCCAGGCACTACTAACTTGCCCACATCAAATTGCCATATATTGCTTATGGGAGAAAAAGAATTTCTTTGGCCAAAAAGTACTCTGAATAGACCCAAACCAGTCATACCTATGTTAGCATCCCTATCCCATTGTCCCAAATCGTACAAACCTTCACCAATTTTCAATCGTGGGCTTTTAGGGACCAACTCTTTGATCTTTGTCGAATCATTGTTCAACCTAGTTAACTGTTGTAGTAAGTCATCACATATATTTTTGTCCTGATCATTTACATGACCCTTGAATTCTCTCCTAGGCACCATTTTGAAATTAAAATCTTTATAGTCTAATGATTCAACAATTTGACAAAATATAGTAATTGCAAGCCCTAATAATTCTTCAGAATTTGGAATTCAGACAGAACTTGCACCAGAAATTTATCCATTCTGCAAATAGCCTGGAAGTTGAAAATGCGATCATTGCATCTTTCTTTTGCTCCACAGACTTGACAATTACTGTAATCAATGGTTGAATGATCAAACTCTCGTGGCTAATGGTTCAGATATGCTAAAATGAAACATTTGAATTATGGTCATCAATCCAGACATCTTTCCCTTGCATCAGATGGCTCACAGTAAGTATTTTATAACATTCATCTCCTTGGACACATGGAAACATGTCGCAATCCCTCAAAGGTTAACCCTCGGTCATTTTCCATCATAGGATTTGTGTGCACTATCAGATCTTCTTGGAGATGCTAACTCTTTACTTTACTTAAGGCTGATAAAGGGTCCTAGTACTTGGGACACGCATCACCATGGCACATTCCCTTGATGACTAAAATTTGATCACTTTATCTTTCTGTCTTTACGCCATCTATCTAATCTTACTTAACTTTACTGTCTTTAACACCTTTTTATGGCCCACAGCTTTGATCTCGTGGGACACATGGTGAGGCATCACAATGCCTTTGTTGATTAAAATCATCACATATTTCATCGGAGGCTTTGCGCCAACCATCAGATCATTTCTAACCTATGACACCTTTACCCAACCAGCCTTTTAGTAACCGCAGTCTGCAATTTGTTGAGATGGACATGCGTCACCATGGCACAATCCCTTAAAGGTTATTTTTTGGTCATCTTATCATTGCAGGTTAATATCAGCCGTCAGATCTTCCCAGAGATGCTATGTATTTTCTTGAAACTTTAATCACCTGCTAGACCCACTAGACACCACATGGCAGCATGTCGCATTCCCTCAATGACTATTGTACACGCATCTTCATCATAAGCCTTTGCGCCAGCTGTTGGATCAACTCTGAGTCTCTGACATGCACTCTATTTAACTTTATCTGCTTGTTCATGTTTGGGCCCACTGAGGACATGTGTCACCACAGTGTGATCCCTTAAAACTAACTCACCCACATCTTTGGGATAAAGGTAATGCGCCAGTCATTGGATTAAAAGCGTCTTACAGATATCCTTCAATCTGTATCTTTGATGTATCTAGTCCTACCAAAGACATGTGGCACAACGGCGCGTTTCCTTGAAGACTAAAATTTGATCACTTTCTTAGTTCAGGAATGCGGGAGCTAGTGGATGAAAATACATTAGATCGATAGATAACATTTTAATAAAATCTTACAAACTTTGAACTTAGGGAATAAATAAAAACCACGACGTTAGGATACCGACAACTTAATGAACATGAACATGTTTTAAAAGGAACACATACAAGAAATGACTTAAGTGGAAAAAAGTAACAGAGAATTAGAAGCCATTTAGACACAAAGGGTTTTAGGACCAAAATTCACAATTAGAAACATGACAACAAGGGTTCCAAAAATTATACAAGACCATATTTGAGATACAAGCCATGTATTCATTTCTTTTGAAAAATATTTAAACCAGACCTAACAGTGGCTCTTTCTAGGGATGAATACCTCCAATAGGTGTTACAAGAATTTAGAATCTCGGGGGGAGTAGACCAACCTACTGGAAAAAAAACTACTCACACAACAGGAAACCAAACTAAGCTAAGACATAAAGAAACTTGCAAAAACACACTATGTACACAAACCTAATGTTCATGGATAATTAGACTTCATGAGAAGTATAGCTTTAAGAACTGTCCATGAACTGGCAGTTCTAAAATATTTCCAGTAAGGTCTTTTAATAAATATGATTTTTTCCCATACCTTTCATGGACAGTATAAGGTCCCAACCAAATTGGTTCAAATTTTCCATGCTTTTCTTTGTCTTCCAACCTGGCATTACACATGAGAACATAATCTCCCACATCAAAATGTCTTGAGACTGCCTTCTTGTCATACAAGCTCTTCACCTGCAATTGAAATTTTGCATTTTTCATAGAAGCTTCCCTTCTGGCTTCATCTAACTCCAGCAGGTCATCAATTATGAATTGCATGTCATTATCAATATCATCATCATAAGTCTGAACAAACTTGTACATCTGCATCAAATTATTTTGGGGCTATCTTTCTTGGATCCCATAGACTAGATCAAAAGGTGCACATCCTATAGCCTTTTTTGGTGTCACCCTATCTGCCCATATGACCAATGTTAACTTTGAAACCCATGCCTTCTTGTTTGTATCCAGAATTCTTTTAATAATCTTGAGGAGGCTCTTATTAGTGGATTTATCTTCGCCATTCCCTTGTGGGTGGTAAGGTGTAGAGTAAGAGGTCTGAATACCATATTCAGCACAAAAATTGACATATTCCTCAGATTTAAAACACATGGCATTATCTGAGATTATCTTCTCCAGGCACCCAAATCTAGTAATTATGTTCTTCAATAAAAAATCAATCACCACTTTACTTGTAGCACTCTTAGTGGGGATTTATTCCACCCATTTAGTAAAGTAATCTATAGCTACAATGATCCATGAATGACCTCCACTAGACTTTGTAGCTATTTCTCCTATAAAAACAATACCCCATTGCTGAAAAGGGGCTTGAACTTCCACTGGTGTGAGGTGTACATTACCTGAGAATTTTAGCTTACCAGAGAAATGTTGGCAAGCATCACATCGTTTAACCAGTTGATAAGCATCTTTAAAAATAGTTGGCCACCAGAACCCTTCTCTCAAAATCTTATGTGCAGTAGTCTTGGCCATGTAATGGCCACCACACACTCCATTATGCATCTCTTGCAGAATCCTTTTTGCTTGTTCTTTATCAACACACTTCAATAAAATTCCTTCAAGGCTCCTCCACCACAACTCATCTCTAATCAGGGAAAAATGGATTGCTTGCAATTTTAATGTTCTTTTCTTATTCTCATCCATCCCCTATGGACAATCCATCCTTTGCAAATAATAAATAATGATAGTGTACCAATCACAATGATCAAGGTTACAAATGAAAGGTCTATGTTCTTCTTCTAGGGTATTAATGTGATTAGCATCCAAGTTTGCACTAGCCATCAGTTTGGCTAAACCCATCCCTCTAACCAATTTAGTGATTTGGATTTCTATATTGAACTCTTGAATCCTATTTATCCATCTGCATATCTTTCCTAACACCTCTTGTTGAGTAAATATGTCTTTAACTGTTGCTGAGGGAACATAAGCCACTACAATATCACCTATTAGATAACATCTAAAAGCTTTCATAGCTTTCACTAATGCATAGGCCTACTTTTCAGTTATATCATACTTGAGCTCTGCGGCATGTAATGATTTGCTAAAAAAGGCAATAGGTTGCTCAGACCCTTCTTCATTTTTTTGTAACAACACAACATCATTAGTGTGACAAGATGCAAATGAAAAGATATTCATGGGCTTTGAATAATCAGGAGTTCTCAAGATAGGGGCATCCTTAATAGATTGCTTAATCTCTTGAAAATACCTGGTGGCCTCCCCATCCCATTCCATTTTAGCATCCTTCTTTAACATCTTTGAAATTGGTCTACTTTTCTCAGCAAAGTTAGTGACAAATCTTCTAAGAAAATTTACCTGTCTGAAGAATGACTAAATTCCCTTGACATTTCTTGGGATGGGCACTCTGTCAATAGAAACTACGCTATCTAGGTCAATTCTAACCCATTATTTTGAAACAATGTGACCAATAACTTACCTTTTGTCACCCCAAAGATGCACTTCTTGGGATTGAGAGAAATCCCAAATTCTAAGGCTCTTTCAAAAATCTTTTCCAAATGCTCACAATGTTTATCTTCCTTCTTTGAATATGCTATGAGATCATCCTAATAGACCTCAAGAAATTTTTGCAGGAAGTCTGAAAATGCAACATTCATGGCCCTCTGAAAAGTATCCCCATCATTCATCAAACCAAAAGGCATCCTTACACACACATATGTTCCCCATGGCGTGGTGAAAGTAGTCTTAAACTGCTCTGATTCTTTGACCATAATCTGGTTATACCCAGAGAATCTATCCATCATGGACATAAGTCCACATCTAGTGACTATCTATAGCATATTCTCCATGTTGGGGAGAGCATAGTTGTCCTTTAAGGAAGATATGTTCAAATTTATAAAATCCACACACAGCCTGATATCCCCATTCTTCTTTCTAACAGGGACCAGATTAGAAACCCAGGAAGAATGCCTAATGGGCTTGATTATCCCAGCATCTTTCATTTTTCTCAATTCCTTTTCCATCTTAGGCCTAAGCGTGGGATTTATGGGTCTTTACTTTTTCCTAAAGGGCTTGGCATCCTCTTTCAATAGGATTTCATGTTGAAATAGTTCCTCATTATATGCCTTTAGGTCATCATATGTCCAAGCAAAGACCTTTTTGTATTTCCTTAAAAGATCAGTCAGATCCTTCTTCACCTTGGGTGACATTTTATTACCAATAAATAATTTCTTAGGAACTTCTTCTATTTCCACATTAACTTCCTCCAAATATTTAGATCTATTTACACATGTAACAGAGTATGGTCTTTCCTTACTATCAAAGGCCCTCTCCAAAACAACTAGTCCTTTTAGGAATTTATTTGACTTTAGATGCAATATTTCCTTTCCGAAGACAGTATCCTTTCCATCAATGTTTTTCACATACTTTGTGAAATCTATCTCTTTGTTGTCAAGACCTGCCTCACAATACAAGAATCTAAGAATATCTACATCATCATCAAACACTTTCCAGCTATCCACATTGTCAGGTATTGAAGGCCTAGTTTGAACTTCTATCTTAGAAATTCTAGCAAAGGTAATGTCTTCTGGCCTTAAAGAAATGTTAGCTAACAGATCTTCCATTCTATTTTGGCTTATATCCATCTAGTCAATACAGAATGCATCAAAACTTTCAATCTCATCCCATACTACATTTTGGTATTGCTTCAATCTATGGTTCTTTGATGCATATTTAGATTTGATCTAAGATACCACTAGCTCAAAGTCTCCAATAACTCTAATGCATTTGATTTCATGTCTTGCGGCTAGTCTCAGACCTATCAATAGAGCCTCATATTTTTCCACATTATTTGTACAATTAAATAGCAAAGAAAATGAAAATTTGAAGTTTTTTCTAGAGGGAGATATCAACAAAACTCCAGCACTAGCCCCCTCCTTAGAACTGGCACCATCAAAATACATTATCCATAAGTTAGTTTGTTTAGATAAATTACTTACATCTTCTGACAATAATGCAGTTTGTGATTCTTTTACATCTTGACTTTCCTACACTTGAAACAACCCAATTTCAGTATCCAAGAAACAATTCATGTTGTTATCATCTTGTTCCTCAATCATATGAGGAGTTCTAGTTTCCCTTGATACTTTGATGTTTTCACCATTTATGTTGAAAGTGGAATATAATAAATCACATTGAATGATTCCCCCCATAGATGCACTCCATTTTCTTGATAATAGCATTCCATATTGGGGGGTAATGTCTACAACCAATACACTCATAGTTAGCACTTTATCTAGGAAATCTGCCAATTTATAAGGCAAAGCCTTAATAGTGCCTATGACATGCACTTGTCTGGAATCCATAGCTTGGCATCTCCCATGTAGAGTGTCTACTTTCAGTCCCATAGACCTCATGATTTCTGCAAGCATAACAGTGTTGGATGCCCTAGAGTCAATCACACAGTTCTTCAACATCTTTCCATTTATTAACAATGTTACGAAAAAGGGATGGATAGTTTCTGCAGTAGTTCTAACAATATTGGTATCTAAATAAATTTGAGTAATCTTTGATACAATTTCATCAGATTCCTTTGATGATTTATCCTTAGTGTCTGACACTTTCTTGTTTTTTTCTGGTCCCATAATTTTGGTAGAGTTAACACTCTTCACCCATGTTAGAGTCTTTTCCTTATGCTCTCCTATCCTCATCATTTCTAATAGAGGCACTTTAACAGTTATCTGAGACAAAAGTTGTCCCATATCCACAGGGGTGTATGTCATATCAGAAATGTTTGATTTCTGATTTGTGCAATCCACATCTTCTTCTTGAGTAGCCAGTTTAGCTTCATTTCCCCTATGTGGTTTATCCTCCTTTTTGGGATGAGGTATGGAACACTCTGGTGTCTTCATCTTCTCTTTGTACATATTTGGGCCAGTAGGTTTTTTGCCCTTCTTAATCAAAATCTTATTAGTACCTTCAACCTATTTCTCCTTTTCTTGTGGGCTCTTGGTATTATTTGGGGTATCCTTGATAAAGATACCAACAGGTTTTCCATCTACATTTCCAACTACTCTATTTCTTAAAATATAATTACCCCTTGCTTGTGCAACCATATTAGTTGTAATCTCAGCTATCTCTTGATTGGATGGCCTTCTCAAAATAGGGTTCTCATCACATCCTTTAGCATTGCATCTCATATTATCAATTTCCCAATCCTATAAATCAGAATCATCAGGCTGATAATATGTTTCTTCATTAAATAGTGAGGAAGTCATAGCACAACCACTATCATCATATTCTTCCTCTTCATCTTCTTCATTTTCCTCAGTGGCAGAAATTCTAGAAGCAATAACACAATATTCAGGGTTGTGTGTAGACTGATAAGGTACACACCAGGGATTTTCACAACACATATTTATAGAAGTCTTGTGCAGGGTGTTAGGATTTTTTCATCAGATTTATCCTTCTTTGGTGGGATAATAGGTTTCCCATCTTTCCACTGAGTAGTATAAGTATAGTTCTACATCCTAGGCTGTCTATTGTAATTTCCATAGGAAGGCTTATCATTATTTGGAACCCTATTATAAATACTCTCTCTAGGATTTAGATTATTCAAAGCATTCAGAATCAATTTAAGTCTATCATCCTCCTTAGGTTTTGAACTTAGGGGTTTATCTGATTCTTTCTTATTATACCTGGTGGGTTTCCAATCTTCTCTTCTGCCCACTTTCCTAGAAACTCTTCTATTTGTCTCAATGTTGACTGCTACCTTATATTCTTCCTGAATATTTCTAGGGTTTTTATCTCTTAACAAATAACCCATTTTTGCATCAAAAGAATTAAGATAGGTAGCAAGACATACCTTGTCATCTAGTCTCATTACTTGTAGCAACTTGTGCATTGCCCTTTGTAATCTGATATTGAATTCCACCACTTCTTCATTAGGGTTCTTTATGTTGTTTAACTCATTCAACATGAACCCTTCATTAGTTTTGTCCCCATATTTGTCCCTAAAACATTCCTTCATCTCATCCATGGACCCAATGCACTCATGGGGCAATCCTCTAAACCATTCCCTTTCATCCTCAGTTAGTGATTGCACAAATAATTTCATCATAACATCATCATGTGAAATTTCATAGTCATCAACCATATCCATAAAATGCTTTATATTTTCTTCACATGTTATTACATTATTCCCAACAAATTTAGGAAGCTTATCCCTAATCTTTGTAGGAATCTCATTGGGATAACCAGGGATGCCAAGGAAAATAAATTGTCTGTACCTTTCAATATAGACAAGATTTTTTTGAGATAAAATGTTACCTTGAGCATTTGAAGTGGTAGCACTTCCAGAATCAATAGGTGGTGGTATACTCATTCCTGAGTTCAGAGACATTTTAAGGCCAACATAAACAGGATGAGGACCAGAGGTTTGCCTAAGGAATTCAATTTTCTTCTTCATTTCAAGAGCAGAGGCTTCCAACTCATCCTTCTCCAATTCCTTGGCTATTATTTCCCTCTCTCTTTTATCTCTCTCCAATTAAGTATCAAACTTAACCAGGGGATCAACTATACTTCATTTTTTCACTGGCTCCTTTGGCTTTGGATGTCATACAATTGTGGAACAAAAAGTTCATATTCTAGTTTCTCAAGTATAACAACAACATTCATTGCCTCCAAATCTCTGAGTTGCCTTTTCAACTGGTCAGATTGAATCTAAGCATGTCTGATTCTTTCTTCCCTCTCTCTCTCTCTCTCTCTCTCTCTCTCTCTCTCTCTCTCTCTCTCTCTCTCTCTCTCTTTNTCTCCCCTCTCTCTCTCTCTCTCTCTCTCTCTCTCTCTCTCTCTCTCTCTCTCTCTCTCTCTCTCTTGTCTCAAGGCAATTTTCTCTTGGATCTTTCTTTCCAACTCACCCACCTCTTCAAAAATCTCTTCAGAATCCACAAGAGTTACATCAGATTCTAATTTTTCTTCCATGATGGTTCTCTCCCTTCTGTGGTGATGGGCATGTGTTCTTTCAGATGAGGGAGAGCTCAGATCACTTGGAGAATTCCTATTCTCTTCACCTCTACTCTTAGATCTAGACCTTGTCTCATGTCCTTGAGAATTACCATGAACCATCTTTTTGGTATATCTAGGGACATCATAAACTCTTTCACTCTGAGAGTAATGCTCCCCATAGATTCCTAATCCTGGTTGTGCTTCTTGTTCCACTTCTAAATTTTCTTCCTCATGATTAGGAGGAATGGGAGTATCCATTCTTATATTCCTTCTTTTCTTCCAGGCTTGGGGGGTAACTCTAGTAGCATTCTTGTTCACTGATTTCCCAGCTCTGGAAGTGGATGGAATCTCACTTTCCAATTAATTCTCATGACGATTGTTCATCTTGGATTTGGTATTTTTGTAACTCATAGTTAGACAATGGTGTATCAAATAATAATAACTCAGCACTAATGCAGAGATTTCTTCGAGTCGCCACCCAACAAAAGAAAAAGTTGAGAAAATACACAATAACTTGAGTAACAAATTTTTGTTATGGATATTTTTCATGGGTCAAAAATATTAATACATTCTAAGCACTTATCCCAATATATTCTCAAGAGTAATACATGTCACTCAGACATGCAAAGATACAACTCTGTAGTACAATGTTCAACCAAATGGTAGTGACAAGTAAGTAGGCCAGGAGTCTAGCTCAACTTGAGAAACCTTACTCACTTATTGAAATGAAACACGCAAATCCCCAGCAGAGTCACCATTTTGTTGGTTTCTTTTTATGTTGCAATAGAAACAACAACAACCTCTTCCATTTATGATTGTTTTTATAGAGGAGCCAAATCCAAATGTTTGTTCATACAAGAAAAGGACCAACTAACAAGCACTCTCTTAATAATTCTACCCTTTAGGTCCTCCTACACCAAGGGGGGGATACCCTATTATACCTATTAATATATTCAATCTGGTACTATCAAGCAGTAATCTCACAATGACTCAACATGACCAGGAGATACTAGATAATTGTCTAATTATCCATTGAAAATCAACCTTTAAATGGAGCATGAGATAGAAATTATAACAAACTTACACAAATGTAGAATTAACGGATTTTAAATGTTTGCTTATAAGAAAACATAGTCAATGTGCAACTAGATATGCAATAAAACAAAACTTATTAGCTTAAGATCAATGCTTTATCCATTGGGCTATATTCTGACTCAGATACAGTATACTAAAATTAATGTTCACCAAAGATTAATACAACCATCCCAAAACCCCTAATACTAATAGAATCCTTGCAATGTGTCAGATGAATCTATGCATAAATCAAAGCCTAATTTAATCTGATCCTAGATCAAAACTCTTAAATAAGTACATAAACACAAAAAAGACTATGCTAATGAATCAAAACATTCATAACTCATATGACACATAACACAGGAGAGATTGGAATCTGGATTTTTGTATTAAATTTAGAAAATATTATTTCAATATACAAAAATCACTCAGAGATAACCTCTTCAATAACCTGCAAAAGATCTCTCAACTTTATTTCTAACTTCTTACCCTATCTAGTACAAATTATACTATCTTTCCCCTCTTGACTAAAAACTTTACAAATGGTTTACAATACCAATTTTCCAGCCCTTTCCAATGATCTTCAAAATCCTTTTATAGATTAGGATTGCAACAAGCTTCAGATCAATTGGAATAAGGATAAAATTAATGAATCACTAAAAGGACAAAAAAGATAATGGAGTGATAACCACTCTTGTTACAAAAGATATTTGACAAATTTTGTCTTTTGACCGCTTTGTACTTGCAACTACTTCAAATTTGTTTGTTGTGAGCCATCTAGAGTCTATTGTAATTGATGTTGGTGATGTAGTATCTTTACTTTCAACTATATCAACCAACCTATTGGGCTTCATCATCCACCTGCATGTTGTCACCTTCACCTGCATCAACTATTATATACTTGTCTTTCCAAGAAGAGTACACCTCATCACTTGGTCAGTTGAAGTTAAGGACCTCATCCTTTCTGTTGTTAATCTCCTTCCAAGTGGTATATGCCTTCTCAATCACATCTGACCAAAATGCAAAAATTGCTCCGGCCTTTCCAACTATCTCAACTATTTGAACAAACAACAATGTGCTTTCTAAGGTTATTATGCTATTGGTACTAACCGCCAATGCTTCATTCATTTGTCGATGCCATAGTGCTTCATATTTAATAGCTTCATTTTCTTGAAGAGATTTGGGAACATCTCATATTGGTCCTTCGAATATTTCTTTTTTAGGGCCATTGCTTTCCTTATGACAATTCTCCTTCTTATGTCCATGTCCACGATAAATTTTACAATTTATGGGTGCCAGTTAAAACAATATCAACATAGTTCTCCTTATTACAAGTGGTGTGGAAGAACTTTAATTCTCCTCCCTTCCCCTTCTATTTATTCACCAATTGGTCTAAATTGTCCTTGTCTGCATTGTACTCATTCATCATGTTAATAATTTTCTTTCCTTGCGCATAGATTGCAGTAGGAACCAATTCATGGGTACAATGTATAAGGGTGCTGTGTATTTTGTCTACATATATTTGTTTCATCCATGCCTCGGCTTATCTAAAGGCTACAGACTGTTCAACCCACTCTTTCTTTTGTCTTTATAGCTCTGCTCTTTCAACAATTAATCTTTCTTTTTCTTGCTCAACCTCCTCTAGCGTAGTCAAATTTGATGGTGCAAGGGAAGGAGGATAAGTGATAATAGGAATTGATGATGAAGGCTGATGGGGATCCTGTGTAATCCTCCTTTGAGGCATGAATTGTTCTTTTTGTCTTCCCTCAAGGAAAGCAATTCTATTGTCCTTCTCAATAGATTTAATATTTTCATCATTGTAGGCCTTCATGACCATCTCACATTTTTTAGTTAGCCTATGGAATGCCTCTTCTTGTCTCTCAGCCACCTTTAAATTTAAATTTGCATTTTTAGGGTAAGTTTAGCTACATCCACACTAGATGTATCTAAGACTCTTCTCACAATAAGGCTACCTTCATGTTCAGCTTGATCATCTTTATCAAACACCCTAGGGTTTTTCTTTCTCATATGCCACATGACAAGGTCTGCATGATCTTCACTAAATTTCACTCCTTTAGATGTTTGTCTTGCCTCTGTCTCATTTGCATAGACAGTCTTTGTTTCCTTTCTTACACCATCGAAGACAATGGCATCTGCAATATCCCACTCTGGGAGTATCAAGATTCCTTCCTTCCTTACTAATGCCCTTCCTTCCTCAGGAGTTATCTTTTAAAACTTGGAGATCATTTCCCATTTGATCTCATTTTCACTTTCTTCCTTGCTCCTTGCACATTGCTCAGTTTGTTTTTGTTGGCATTTTTCTTTATATTCATCTATGTGGGTTCTCCACAAAAATTGTAAGAATGCCCTGGCCCTAACAAAATTGTCATCAGAAAGAAATTCATTGCTAGCTTGTTGAGCTACGTGATCTAGTTCCTTCCTAGCATATTCTGCAATAGTTAAATCCAATGAATCTTGCTTTGGATCCTCAGGCATCCCTTCTTGTAATTCATGGGTTGTGACAATTATTTGTCCAACATCTCCCATCTGTAGCAATTGTTCTACTACTGCTTTTTCATCAACACACAATGGAGATTTTGAAGGAGAATACACATTTCCTATTGTTGTTTCTATTCTCCCTCTACTGTTTGCCTTTTGGGGGATGGAAATGATTGGGTATGAGGGTCTAATGGTATTTTTCCCTTTGGATCTAGGGTCTTCTTATTTTGTGGCAATATTGTATTGTACCCTCTCCTCTAGTAAACCACATATTTCCTATGGTAATATTTCTAGTTGGAGCTATCCTACTCATCATTGCCTTTGCCCTTTCTAGCTCGGTCTGTAAAATATCAGCCCAATTCTGATTAAGTGCCTACATAATATCCTCAAACATCTCTATTAAGGAGTCTATCTTCTTGGCCCAAGGCTGAAAATATTTTAAAGGGTCATACAACTTGTCAAAATGTTGTACAAAATCCAAGTTCTTGTATGCCAGCCATTTTTATTTCCTTATCTCTTGTTCTATCCGATCAAACTCATTTTTTATTATGTCTTCATGAAAATTGAATTGGTGATTCAGCACCAGGCACTTTGTTTTTTCTTTAAACATATCTCTGATGAAGGCCTCAAGGTTAGCACATCTTGAAACTATGGTACTCAAATGATAAGGGGCCATATATTTATCTAGGTATTTCCACCCTCCCTTTGTTATAATAAATTGATAGGATGCTATGAATGTAGGAAAAATGGTTCCCTTTCCTCTTCTTGTTAGAGCTTCCTCCTGCAGACCCCCAATCTATCTTATTATCTTTGCCAATCCCAATTTGACAGGTACTTTGTAGGGTAATATATAACGGATCCCCCTGAACCCATAAACTCTGAAGACTATAAACCGTGGATATAGAATGACATCTCCCCAATTATACACTATCTTTAATTCATGGCTATACTCTTTAGGTCTCAACAATTGTAAAAGTGTTAGAGGCATCCTAGGATCATCATTCAGTAATAATTCCCTAATCCTAGCAGCAAAAAATCTATCAAAATTTATGTAAATTTACTCCTTGTTGTCCCATGACATTTCTGCATTCCATAGTTGTATAGGCATTTCCTCATCATCTTTGAATTTTATCAATTCCATATCTCCTTCAAAATAGTCTGCCCCTTTGTACAGAAACATATGCATTAACAAGGAATACCATGTAAAATGTCTGGTTACCTTGCTCTTTTGGATTCCTATCAATCCTTCATGTATAAAATCTACAAGATATGGAGCGAAATAAAAAATTATAGCCAAATGGGGGTGTAATATTTGTACCATCATGAACATGTAGTGAAGGGGCATTTCCTTCTTTTCATCATCCCCACAAATCTGACACAAAACCTTGTATGTTCCTATGGCCTTTGGGGTGAAATAATCCAAGTTGAAAGGATCCTTGGTTCTTGGCCCTACCATGATCAAATCTCTAATTTTCTTGAAGAATTCTTTTAATGGTCCATTTCTAAGATAATCCTTTTGTGCTTCATATATTTTTGTGAATTCCTTGAAGTCAATTTTATCCATTTGGGTATCTTCTCCACTCAAATTGAATGCTTTCCTGATTTCTTCTATAGTTTTATTGGCCATGATTTGTCCATTCTTATCCCTAACTACCCTAGATATCTTGTCATATTTATCTGCGATTTGCATAAGCATATCAACATCCATAAAAACCCCATGCACTAATAACTTGCCCACATCAAATTGCCATATATTGTTTTTGGGAGAAAAAGTATTTCTTTGGCTAAATTGTACTCTGAATAGACCCAATCTAGTCATACCTATGTTAGCATCCCTAGCCCATTGTCCCAAATGTGCAAACCTTCACCAATTTACAATTGTGGGCTTTTAGGGACCAACTCTTTGATCTTTATCGAATCATTTGTTGACCTAGTTAACTGCTGCGATAAGTTATCACATACATTTTTGTCCTTAAAATTTACATGACCCTTGAATTATCTCCTGGGAGCCATTTTGAAATTAAAATATTTACAGTCTAATGATTCTACAATTTGATAGAATATAGTAATTGCAAGCCCTAATAATTCTTCAGAATTTGGAATTTAGACAGAACTCGCACCATAAATTTACCTATTCTGCAAATAGCCTAGAAGTTGAAAATGTGATCACTGCAACTTTATTTTTCTCCAAAAACTCTATAATTATGATAATCAGTGGTTGAATGATCAAACACATAACAATCCCATCACTCTCTAAGCAATAAGTTCTTTTCTATGGAAGCACACGTTAGCCATTACTTCACCTGAGTTCAAACTCTCATGGATAATGGTTTAGAGATGCTAAAATGACACCTTTGAAATATGGTTGTCGATCCAGAAATCTTTCCCTTGCATCGAATGGCTCATGGTAATTCTTTTATAACATTCATTTCCATGGACATGTGGCAGCATGTCGCAATCCCTCAAAGGTTAACCCTCAGTCATTTTCCATCATAGGCTTTGCACGCACCGTTAGATCTTCTTGAAGATGCTAACTCTTTACTTTACTTAACGCCGATAGAGGGTCCTAGCACTTGGGACATGCATCACCATGACGTGTTCCCTTGATGACTAAAATTCGATCACTTTATCTTTCAGTCTTTACGCCATCCGTCTGATCTTGCTTAACTTTACTATCTTTAACACCTTTCTATGGCCCATAGCTTTGATCTCCTGGGACACGTGGTGAGGCATCTCAATACCTTGATGATTAAAATCATCACATCTTTCATTGGACACTTTGCGCCAACCGTCAAAACTTTTCTAACCTGTGACACCTTTACCCAACCATCCTTTTAGTAACTGCAGTCTGCAACTTGTCGAGATGGACACGCGACACCACGGTGCAATCCCTTAAAATTTATCTTTTGGTCATCATATCATTGCGGGTTAACACCAACCATCAGATCTTCCCAAAGATGCTATGTATTTACTTGAAACTTTAATCACCCGCCGGACCCACTAGACACCACGTGGCAGCATGTCGCATTTCCTCAATGACTATTGTATGTACATCTTCATCAAAAGCCTTTTCACCAGCTGTTGGATCAACTCTAACATGCACTCAATTTAAATTTATCTTCTCAATCATGTTTGGGCCCAGTGAGGACTCGCATCACCATGGTGTGATCCCTTGAAAATAACTCACCCGCATCTTCAGGATAAAGTTAATGCACCAGCTGTTGGATGAAAATCATCTTACGGATATCCTTTGATATATATCTTTGATGTATCTAGTCCCACCAAAGACATGTGGCACAATGGCGCATTTCCTTGAAGACAAAAAATTGATCACTTTCTCAACGGGAATGCATGAGCCGTTGGATGAAAATACATTAGATCAACAAATAACATTTTAATAAAATCTTATGAACTTTGAACTTAGGGAATAAATAAAGACCATGGCGTTAGGATACAGACAACTTAATGAACGCGAACATCTTTTAAAAGGAACACATACAAGACATGAATTAAGTGGCAAAAAGTAACAAAGAATTAGAAACCATTTCGACACAAAGGGTTTTAGGACCAAAATTCACACTTAGAAACATGACAACAAGGGTTCCAAATATTATACAAGACCCTATTTGATATACAAGCCATGGATTCATTACTTTTGAAAAAAATTTAAACCAGACCTAACAACCAATATCCAAACAATAATCAAACTCAACCCATTACTCCAACATATGTCAGTTGTCCACCAGTAAGATCGTATCATCTGAAATATCTTCAATAGAAAGATATACTTGAAACACAGAGACCTGCTCTGTCCAGAATCACAGTTACAGCCCAAAAAACCAATCTACACAAAATCAACTGTAACATCCATAGTATGCAGCATAAAGCCAAGTGACCTTAAGAATAAGGTCAACACACATCCTTCTCCATAAATCTAACTTTGATCATTTTGAATCATCCATACAGTGTTCGTACACTCCTTCCACTTAACTAGCCAGTCTGTCTTCTCTACAAAGATATATGTTGACATCAGTGAAAAAACATGAATATCAACAACATGATCAGTAACCAAAACTGATATCATCCAACAATCACCCTCTTTGGTATTTATGGCAACATATGGGAAAATCCATATGCATCAACCCAAAATTACTTTCTCTCAATACAATCTTCTCAATATCCTCAACACAAATCTCCCCAAAATAGTAGGGATTTTCACATAGATTCCTTCCCCCTTTGGAAGCAATGGAAAAGGGTGTCATAACTCATCCGTAGTCTTCTGTAAGGTGTATTTTTTTCAAATCTTCATGTTCAATTAGCTAGGTGTAAGATCACCCAAATGTACTCCATAGTATTCTCCTGCGATCACTCCCCCTAAGGAGCAGATCTATACATCAATTCCAGGGAATGATATAGCTCTGAGATCCACTGGACCGATGCATATCTGCATCATTTTAGTTATCACTGGGAGGGGCTATCACCCCAAGCATGCATCTGAGATATTCAAAAGCATCTGTTGGCAAAGGTTTAGTAAATACATCTACTATATGTTCCTTGGTTCTAATATACTCCAGTTTAATCTGTTTATCTGCTACCTTCTCCCTCAAGAAATGATACTTAAAAGAAATATGTTTTGTCTTTGAATGCATTACAAGATTCTTTGACATATTCACTATGCTACCGTTATCACAATGGATAATCATTGATTCTTTGAAAATTATTCCAATGTCCTTCAGCATTTGTTTCATCCAAATGACTTGTGTATAGTTTATTGCAGCAACAACATACTCTGACTCAACAGTAGATTGAGTAATAAAGTTATGCTTCTTACTCAACCACGAAACTAGCCTTTTCCCAAGGAAAAATGTACCACCACTTGTACTCTTTTTGTCATCCACATTACCTTCCCAATCAACATCAGTAAAATCTTGCAATGTGAAATCATCAGATTTTTCATACCATAATCCATATTCTACTGTTCCTTTCAGATATCTGAAAATTATTTTTACAACAGAAAAGTGTGTCTCTTTAGGATTTGCCTGATATCTAGCCACAATTCCAACTATATTGGTAATATCTGGTCTGGTGTGTGTTATATATTGTAGACCTCTAATCATTGATCTATACTTAGTCTGAACAACACTCTGAGTCTCATCACTATTAGTCAGTTTGTTTCCTATCACCATAGGTGTTCCAACAGGTCTACAATCTTCCATTCCAAATTTCTTCAACATTTCCTTAAGCTACTTTGTCTGAGATATAAAAATGCCATTCTTACTCTAATTAATTTGCAAACCAAGAAAAATTTTCATCTCACCAATCATTGACATTTCAAACTCATTCTCTATTTCTTTAGCAAACTTCTTACTCATTTTATCATTGCCTCCAAAAATGATATCATCAACAAAAACTTCTATAATTAAGATTCCATCTTCATCAGTTCTCAAATACAAATTATTGTTTGCATTACCTTTTTTGAAACCAAGATGAATTAGATATTTGTCCAATCTTGCATACCATGCCCTTGGCACTTGTTTCATTCCATACAGTTCCTTCTTCAATTTGCAAACCATGTTTTCATCATTTGTCAAAGGAAAACTAGTAGGTTTTTCAATATACACTTCTTCTTCTAGATCACCATTCAAGAATGCTAACTTCACATCCATCTGATACACTTTAAAGTCTTTATGTGTAGCATAAGCAAGGAATAGTCTCACAGCTTCCAATCTAGAAAAAGGAAAAAATGTTTCTTCATACTCTATACCTTCTTGTTGTGAGTATCCTTTACATACCAGTCTAGCCTTGTTTCTTACCACTGTGCCTTCCTCATCCATCTTGTTTCTAAAAATGCATTTAGTGCCAATCACATTTTTTTTCTTAGGTCTTGGAACCAATTCCCAAGTATTGTTTTTCTTTATTTTTTCTAGTTATTCTTCCATGGCTTTAGTCTAAGATCCATCTCTACATGCTTCATCAGTAGTCTTTGGCTCAAATTGAGAAATCAAACAAATTTCATCTCTAGCTTTGGATCTACTCATCATCCCTCTATTTGCATCACCAATAATTTGATCTTCAGGATGGTTTTTCTTGACATACCTTGGTCTTTTCAATATCTTAGTAGCTTCAGTCTATTCTTCTTCTTCAATCTCATTCTTGATCATCAAAGGTCCTTCAGGTTCAATAGCAACCTCCATTGTTTCTTTTATTTGCCCACAATCATATATCCTTTCCTGAATTTGAAACTTTTCATCTATCCTCACATTGGCACTTTCAATCAATTTCCTCAATCTCAGATTGAAACATTTATATGCTTTAATCTTAGTGGAATAACACAGAAAGATTCCTTCATCACTTCTAACATCAAACTTTCCTATATCATCATCTATTTTCATATAAAATTTACTTCCAAATATTCTAAAATATTTCATAGTAGGTGTATGATCAAACCATAATTCATAAGGATTTTTACTTGTACCTTCTACGATCTAAATTTTTTTCAATGTGTACACAGTATTGCCAATTGCTTCTCTCCAGTGAGCATGTGACACATTTCCTTCCAGCAACATAGTCCTTGCAGCATCTAATATGGTTATTTTTCTTTGCTCTGCTATCCCATTCTATTGTGGAGTTCTAGGGGCTGAAGTTTGTCTGTGTATTCCATTTTATTTACAGTATGCATTAAATAGCTCTGCTGTAAACTCTCCTCCTCTGTCTGATCTCAAACACTTCATCTTTAAACCAGATTCATTCTCAACTTTTTCCTTGAATAACTTGAACTTGTCAAATATTTCATATTTCTCTCTCAAATATGTAACCCACATCATTCTTGAAAAGTCATCAAAAAAAGTATAAAATACCTTTCACCATAGTATGATCTTATTCTTGTAGGAACACACAGATCTGTAAGCACCAGATCCAACTTCCCTTTTTCTGAATAAGCTTTTCTCTTGAAATTGATTCTAGTCTGTTTCCCCATAACACATTCTCTACACATAGTGTTAGATGGCTTTACAATTCTAGGTAGATCTCTTACTTCTTTTGTCATACTTGCCTTCACAATGTTATCAAAATTAACATGACAAAATCTTTTGTGCCATAACCAACTGTCATCAACCTTCACAATAAAAAAAGAAGCTTCAAATGTGTTCAATTCAAATTCATTACCTTTGGATTTAGTACCAGATGTTATCAAGTCTCCTATTTTACTCTTGATAGAACATTTCCCATTAATGAAGTTCAGTTGATAACCCTTTTCCACTAGTTGTCCAACACTCAACAAATTATGCTTAAGTCCATCAACAAGTAATACATTGTCAGTGTTAGTCTTTCCATCCAAAGAAATAGTTCCAACTCCAATAATAAGTTTAGGAGTATTATCACCAAATCTAACAACACCAACATCATGTCTTTTCAAACTCACAAACTTGTTTTTATCTCCAGTCATATGATGTGAACAACCACTATCTATGACCCATTCAGATTTCTTTTCAACTTAGGATACTAAGGATTTTTCTTCATGCATAGGTTCATCATCCTTCATAGAAATAAATACAATTTCACCATAGTCATCATCCTCATCATCAGATATACCCTCACTAGCATAATAACATTCCTTTTCCTTTGAGTATTTAGACTTGAAAAACTTAGGTTTGTGCTTTAGAATTCTTGTAGGACATCTAGATGTAAAATGACCAATCTTGTTACATGATAAACATTTCAAAGGTAATTTGCCTTCAAATTTACCCTTACCTCTCTTTTCTCTTTTATCAATTAGTTCCACAACTTCATCTAGCTTCATTTCTTCTTCCTGTATGTGTTCCCATTCATCAACATAGGCTCCAAGTTCTTCTCTTAGATCACTACTGCTTGTGCTTGCATTTCTAGGTAAGATCCTTTTGTTCTTGTGCACGGTTTCCTTGAATGTTGACTCAAATTTAGGTAAAGTGTCTCCCAATTTTGTAGCCTCAAATGTAGTTATCTTTCCAATCAACATCTCTCTGGTGAAGTTCACTGTCAAAGGTATGATATCCTCTATGGCCTGAACTTTAGTTCTATATGTAGGTGTCAAAGATCTGAGTATCTTTGTAATCACTTCTTCCTCACTGTAAGTTCCTCCAGAGTTTCTAATACCAATAACAAATTCAGTAATTCTCTGTGAATATGCTCTGATGTTCTCATCTTCTCTCATCTTCCGTGATTCCATCTTTGTCTTCCATTTCTGTAACTTTTCTTTCTTTTTAAATTTGTCTCCAACATATAGTGCTACCAGTCTTGTCCAGATTTCATGTGCAGACTCCAAGTCTTTTACCTCAGTAAATTCACCTTCTGATAGTGCGTTGATCAAAGATTCCCTTGCAACCATATTACATAAAAATAGCTTCTTTTCATCTTCAGTGGCTTTCTCTAATTCATCCTCAGTCGCTACCTTTTCTTTCTTCTTTGTTATCATCTAGTAATCAATTCCCATACATATAAAATGTGTTCTCATCTTGTTCTACCAACTGTCAAAGTTTTCAATATCAAACTTTGGACTATCCTTCCTGTAGTAAGTCATCTTTAGGATCACCTCAAGTTGTTAAACTTTCTCTCTGAGGACCATTAGCTCTGATACCAATTGTTAGGAATAACACTCCACAAGACAACTAAGAGGGGGGTGAATCAGTTGTAGTATAGATTATTAAACTTTACACTTTATAAACCAAATCTGCAAATGTAAATGATAACATAGTAAATGCCAACACCATAACACAATATTTGTTTTTGAGGAAACCCTGTTAAAGGTAAAACCTCGGTGGGAATTAACACCCACAAATAATGTAATGAGAGTATAGTATCCATGTTAAAATATATTATCCCTCTTAAGAGCTTGTTTACAACATTAGAGTACACAGTCCCTGTAAGGAGATAGACCATGTTTGGAGTCAAAGAAAATAGTAGGCTCACTGCCAAGGCACATTTCCAAAAGAGGGTTAAAGCCACCCTCAAGGATTTACAATCTGAATCAAGTGTATAAAGAAAATACACAATCCAGTGAACTATCTGATAGCAACTGTCTTTGCTTGGTCAGTTCCAATGAAGTATCAACTCTACTATGTATCCAGAATTCAACAAACTTGGTAGCTTCCACACATCTTTGTCCTTAATTCTCTACCATATCTTCTCTAAAATAAAAGATCACTCATATATACCCTCTTACAATAATTCATTAGGTCGGCTAGTTAAGCTTTCCTAAAACACAAATAATTAATTAGGTCAGTCAATGAAGGCTTTCCAATACACAAATAATTATTTGAAAACCTTGCTAAGAAACACATGGTACCTATAAAAAGTAAACATCAACTATAATTGATTACATATACTTCCAGATCTGCAATGCATGCTCACAATTAATTTTACATGCTACATGTCTGAAGTCAGCTAGGAACTAGGTCTTCTCCAAAATACACGCCACAGATGACGTCGCTAGTATCCAAACAACAATTGAACTCAACCCATTACTCCAACATATGTCAGTTTTCCACCAGTAAGCTTGTATAATCTTAAATATCTTTTCTAGAGAGATATACTCGAAACATAGAGACCTGCTCTGTCCAGAATCATAGTCACAGTCCAGAAAACCAGTCTACACAAAATCAAATTTAACATCCACAGTATGCAACATAAAGCCAAGAGACTTTAGGAATATGGTCAACACACATCCTTCTACATAAATCCAACTTCAATCATTCTTAATCATCCATACAATTTTTTTTTACTCCTTCCAGTCAAGTAGCCAGTCTGTCTTCTCCACAAAGATATATGTTGACATTAGTGACAAAACATGAATATCAACAACATGATCAGTAACCAAAATTGATATCATCCAACAAGGAGATATAACCAATTAATGTTGTGAATCCATAATTAATATTCTCCTTGATCATTGTAAACTGTTATTGAGGTCAGCAAAAAGTTGTTACCTATTGATGTGCAATTACAAACTTTTATGTGACCATTGGTCTACTTGGTAAGTATTATCTCTTGGTGCTCGGTGTTCTCTGTGTATCTCGGTGCATACTGTGTGCTCATTGTAAAGTGTTTCTTGGTAAATTCTGTATGCTCAGTGATCATTGTACTCGATTAACTCTATATGTTATCAATGCACTCGATTAACTTTGCACTTCGGTGATCATATAGACTGATTCTATCTATGACTCTATTACCGACTGTCACTTTGAATGCTTGAATACTAATGACAATCTTCAAAGATCATTTGGAGTAACATTCTCCCCCTTTGGCATTAGTATCAAAAACTTGTATATATAGATGTAGTATACACACATCAACTTATACATAATGACTCCCTCTTTGTATATGCTTGGTATATTCATATGTCTCCCCCTAATTATATTTTCCCCATTTTATTATACATATATGCATATGTTTCCCCCTTTTTTGAAATTAATAAAAAAAGAAGAATAAACTTACAGCTTGTCAAAAATGTTACGATGGGCTTTCTGGACATTTTCCATTAACTTCTCCCATTCCTCCTTTAGATGCTCAAGGGTCAAAAGTTCTAAATTCAGTTGAGGATGCATATCATATATTCTCTCAGTAACTGATAGTTCTAGGGTAGAAATCAAGTTCTTTTCCAGTGTCACAAGCTTCTGCATCATAAACAAATGTGGTAGTAACATAGCCTCATAGCTCAGTTACCTGCTCTATGATTTTTTCCTCTTCCTTTTTTAGGTCAAGTCTCAACCTCTAAGTTTGTAGAACCTTTGTGTAATGAATCTGCAATGCATGTTGCTCGGTTGAAAGACTGCTAGCACTATCTATTATATCTTTATCTAATTGCTTCATCTTTTCACTAATCTCAGTAGTGAAGTGATCTAAAGTGCATAGCTTATGTAGAATTGTAAGAGATTTAGTAATAACATCTTCTAATCCAATTACAAATTCTGATAGATTTACCTTGTTAACTTTCGTAGCCTAACTGATCTTCTCAGTAACCTTGTACTGAATCTTCTTTTCTACTCTCTGTTCTAACTTATGCTTGGCATCAATGTCTAGACTGTTTATTGCCTCGGTGAGAAGTGTAAGTTGATCAAGAATGGGGGTTGATTCATCAATGTTCACATCTGGAACAACTTGCATTGGAATCTCCTTAGTGGTCTCTAGAACCTATGCACTTTTACGTTCTTTCCTCGGCTTATCTTGAGCTTCTTTTTGGGTGCATAGTTCACCATACCTTGTTAAAGAGTCAAGGTCAAGTGTCTATGGACCACAATCAAGAATGTCAATGGTTTCATCAAGTATAACGGACCCTTGCTCCCTTTCTTATTTTTCTTCTTCTTCTCTTCTATGCTTGATGAAGGAGATAGTGTCATTTATAGTTGAGCCTTTTTCTCAGTTTCTTGCTTTGTTGGCTTGGTCGGTGTCATGACTTGGGAAGATGCCTCGGTAGCTGACCTGGTGTCAGTGGTAGAAGTATCTACCATTATTTTTATGTGTTACCTTCACCTTTGTTTTTTGCATCAGTGGTATCTTTAGGTGCATCACCTTGTATTGTCCCACCACTATGCTTGGTCTCTTTACCTTGTGTATCACCCTTGTCTTCAGTTGTGTCTGTGACCTACTCAGGTGTAGTCTTTTGTGCTTCACTCTCTATATCAATAGCTTGTACCAAGATAGTTAGATTACTTGGTACCATTTCTCAGGTGACCTCTGTTGTATCTTGTTATCTATAGTCATGGTAGCTCTAATTATTTCATCTTCTTTACCCTTGTCGTTAGGATCACTTTCAGTTATATCATTTATTATGATTTGTAGATGACTTAGATTAGTCAATGATTCAGTAATTCCATCCAATACATTATCAACTGCTGCATCATTAATATCTATAGGTTTTGTTCTCGTTCAATGTCCCTCAGTATCGACTGCAAATTCAATGTCCTCAGTTTCCTCAGTTGGAGTCAGCAGGTTTTTCCAAATCCTGGTGCTCTTTGCATCAACCTCCTTAAGATTCCCTTGGAATATGTTCAGTGTTTGTGATTTCTTAGGGAACTTCTTGGTGTACTGTTTAATAATATCATCAATTTTTTCTACTATACAATCAGCTTTAAGAAGAGGGAGAGCTGCCTCTCTCATTTGTTTCTTGGTATTGAGTGCATACGTCTATATTGCTAATATTTTATAATATAACTCTTTTGGAATGTAAGTAGAAAATTCAATAGGGAATTGTTTTAAATTGATCATCATACCTATAATATCTTCTTCAAGTTTATCCTTGTTCTCGGTAGTCAAATCTTCATAAGTGTGTACCTTAGGATGTCCTGATCTTCCCATTGTTCTGATTGCTTCTGCAATTTCATCAATAGTCTTCAGTGATTTTTTCTGCACAACCTTAAATTGATCAGTATTTTCATCATAATCATCCTTGTCATCCTTATTCCTTACATATTCCTTTCTCTGTCTTGGTGTTGTGGTCTTCATTTTCCTTGTCTGGTATGTAAATTTTAGTAATGGCCTAGTTATCTTTTTAATGCCTTTCTCTAAAGGTGGTGAATTTGTTGTCACTGTCTGTGATCTTGTCCTTGGTGGAGACTCAATCTTTATGTCTTTTCCCTTTTTGGCCTTAGGTTCCTCAAATCTTTCTTCATCAGACTCAATAGCATCAGCATCTTGTTTGGGTTCTTCATCTTTACCGACTAAGGTCTGATCCTTGGTATCATCAACTGACTTACCTAGTTCTTCATCAGTGATAGAAAATTTTCTTTTTAAATTCTTTACAATTTTGGTCTTCTTCCTACCCATCTTTTAAACTTGTAGTCCAATTGATATTTTGGCCTTTGCTTCGTCATACATGTCAAATCTCATGGCAGATTTGTCAACTAGTTCATTTAGTAACTTCTCTATAGCATCAGAAGCTATGTCAATGTCAAGTTCACATTCCATCGAAGGTAGCCATATTGTCCTCAGTTGTACTTCCTTGATAAGATTAGTATCTGTGTCAACTACAAAACAAATTTCATCCTTATATTTCTCTATCAAATTCATTGGTATCCTGGATCTCTTTTCCATTCTAACTTTGAACTTTGAAAAATATTCATTCATAACAGGTTCTAAATTTATTCCTAGACTTGTAATAAAATCACCAATTTGGAGTGTAATTGGTCAGTTTGTCTTCCGTTTCACATTATCGACGGAGGGAAAAATGTTCTGCAAATAGAAGAATGTGTACAGTATTATAGAACCAAACTTACACATGTTTGATTGTGCTTATCGGATTGTTCTCATGTTTTCTTCAAGTTGTCTCCGCAATAGCTCGGTGGTGCAGAGCACCCTAGGGTTTAGCTCCAAACCCTAGAAATTCTTGTGGAGTGATCAAAAGGAGCAGATCACAGTTGGTTTTCAATCCTTGGCATTAATCCTGAACAGTTCTTCATTCAGGCGCAAAGTCGTAGAGAAGTGGAGAGCAGAAAAATCATGCATCGCACACTCACGAGCTAATCATGAGCTAAGTTTATTAATGAGCGAGTGCGCGATGAGTAACTAGTCACTCAGTCATAGACGGCTAGCAGAAAAAATAGTGCACGATAATGCGACGAGGAGCTCATCGCAAGCTCGCGAGTCAATTCGTAGTTAGTGTGAAATCAGCGCGACAGCGCGACGAGGAACTAGTCGCTCAGTCGCTAAAGACGAACAGGGAGTCATGGTGTGCGAGTGAGTGACAACCTATGCGTCGCGGGATCGTAGTTGAAATGGCAGTTAAGTGAAAAGCACGGCAAGCGCGCGACTACGGTGTATCGCTCAGTCGCAAGGAAAAAGGCAGCTCAGATGAAAGCATCGTGAATGCGCAACTGGAGCTCGTCGCTCAGTCGCAGAGCAACAGACAGCTCGGATGAAAGCATTGCGAATGTGCGACTGGAGCTTGTCGCTTAGTTGCAGAGCAAAAGATAGCTCGGATGAAAACATCGCGACAGTGAGCTCATCGCTCAGTCGCGAAGGAATTAACAGCTCGGGTTACAACGCGGCGAGTGCGCGACTTGAGCTCATCGCTCAGTCGCCGAGGTATGGCCAGCTCGTCAAAATGAGTTGCAAGTGCGCGACTGACGTGCATCATAGAATTGATAAGAAAGTAACAGCTCGGGTAGAAGTATGGCGAGTGCGTGACTGACTGTATCACAGGGTCGCTAATGAATGTCCAGCTCGTTAGAAAGTGCAGCGAGTGCGCCACTAATGTGCGTCACAAACTCACAGAGTAATTAACAGCTCGTGGAAAGACATAGTGAGTGCGTGACATGAGCTCATCGTTCAGTCGCCGAGGAAAAGACAAGTCAGAAAAAGGCATAGTGAGAGCACAACGAGCAAGTAATCGCTTAGTCGCAGACTAAAACATAAAAGGTCAATTTCATTCGCGACTACGCGATAAAGAACAGAGACAGTCAAATGATCAAACATAATGGCGTGTCAGAAGGAGAAAGAGTTGAAAAGTCAGAGAATGCTAAAAAGAATGCCACAAAGGAGAATGTCATCCACGTCGTCGACCATGCAGAGAAAGATGGTGATGATAGTTACAGAAGGAAAATGAAGAGCCGAGGCAGTTGAGATTCCTCAGGCGGATAAGAAACCTAAAAAATGGTTACAGACCAAGAAGAGGCCGAGGATAAAAAGAGAGAAAAGGAACCATTGAAGTGTGGTTGAAGAACTCAGATTTTGAACAGGCTAGCACAGTAGATTTGAGATTTCATTGTAATTGCAGTTTTTCAATAAAGAAGAGTGTTCTGTGTGTTCTGTAGATTTTTTGTTGTGTACAAACTTTAGTAGAGTAGTATTCTGAGTTCATTCCAGTTTAATGGATACCTTTTGACTCTCATGATCAGGCTTATGGGATGTGACTGTCAAAAGGTACCCATCATGTATTTTTATTTTTGTTTTGTGTTTATGTTTGGAACTAAGGAGAGACTAGTCAGAGTTGGAAACAAGTCCTAGGCGAGCTAGATGGTTCGGCTAGGGAACTTGTAGGGAAAGGAGATAGAGTGAGAAGGGTGTATGATTGATCTGATTCAGTCATGGAGAGTAAGTTGAGATGAGGAGTAAAACATTTCGGTGGACAGGAAACCTTAGAGAGAGGGAATATAGAAATCCTTCTGGTTAGGGGTCTGTGAGTGACCTTAAGGGACTCAAGAGTGAGTCTAGAGGATCCAGAAATGGTTTGGGTCCAAGGTGAGATTCCTAGGGAAGAATAGGAGTCTAGGAGAGTAAGGTGACCTCCCCATCAGATT
>MU223227.1:908082-918620 GCA_018584345.1 Thuja plicata
ATGTGCAGGATTTGATTCCATACAGAGGACCAGTGGTACCTGAAAGTACTCAACAGAGGGAGATAGGAAAAGATGTTCAAGATATACAGGTGAAGCCTAAGTCCAAGTTGCAGGCAGAGAAAGTCCTAGATTCTAGAATTCAGAAAACAACCAGGCGTAGGGTATACAGAGAATACCTCATAAAATGGTCAGGGTTACCAGAAGCAGAAGCTACATGGATGGATGAAGAAGAATGCAGAAAGCAAGGAATTAGCTCGGCATTGCTGTCGACTAGTTCATCTTAACTTCTCCTTCTCAGAGGGGGGGAGTATGGTGCAGAGCACCCTAGGGTTTAGCTCCAAACCCTAGCAATTCTTATGGGGTGATCAAAAGGAGCAGATCACAGTTGGTTTTCAATCCTTGGCATTAATCCTGAACAGTTCTTCATTCAGTCGCAAAGTCGCAGAGCAGTGGAGAGCAGAAAAATCATGCATCGCACACTCGCGAGCTAATCATGAGCTAAGTTTATTAATGAGCGAGTGCGCGATGAGTAACTAGTCGCTCAGTCACAGATGGCTAGTAGAACAGATAGTGTGCGACAATGCGACAAGGAGCTCATCGCAAGCTCGTGAGTCAATTCGCAGTTACTGTGAAATCGGTGCGACAGCGCGACGAGGAACTAGTCGCTCAGTCGCTGAAGATGAACAGGGAGTCATGGTGTGCGAGTGAGCGACACCCTATGCGTCGCAGGATCGTGGTTGAAATGGTAGTTAAGTGAAAAGCACGGCGAGTGCGCGACTACGGTGTATCGCTCAGTCACAAGGAAAAAGGCAGTTCGGATGAAAGCATCGCGAATGCGCAACTGGAGCTCATCGCTCAGTCGCAGAGCAACAGACAGCTCAGATGAAAGCATCGCGAATGCGCGACTGGAGCTCGTCGCTCAGTCGCAGAGCAACAGATAGCTTAGATGAAAACATCGCGACAACGCGACAGTGAGCTCATCGCTCAGTCGCGAAGGAATTAACAGCTCGGGTTACAACGCGGCGAGTGCGTGACTTGAGCTCATCGCTCAGTCGCCGAGGTATGGCCAGCTCGTCAAAATGAGTTGTAAGTGCGCGACTGACGTGTATCGCAGACTCACTAAGAAAGTAACAGCTCAGGTAGAAGTATGGCGAGTGCGCGACTGACTGTATCACAGGGTCGCTAATGAATGTCTAGCTCGTTAGAAAGTGCAGCGAGTGCGCGACTAATGTGCGTCGCAGACTCGCAGAGTAATTAACAGCTCGTGGAAAGAAATAGCGAGTGCACGACATGAGCTCATCGCTCAGTCACCAAGGAAAAGACAAGTCAAAAAAATGCATAGCGAGAGCGCGACGAGCAAGTAATCGCTCAGTCGCAGACTAAAACATAAAAGGTCAATTTCATTCGTGACTACGCGATAAAGAACAGAGACAGTCAAATGATCAAACATAATGACGTGTCAGAAGGAGAAAGAGTTGAAAAGTCAGAGAATGCTAAAAAGAATGCCACGGAGGAGAATGTCATCCACGTCGTTGACCATGCAGAGAAAGATGGTGATGACAGTTACAGAAGGAAAACGAAGAGCCGAGGCAGTTGAGATTCCTCAGGCGGATAAGAAACCTAAAAAATGGTTACAGACCAAGAAGAGGCTAAGGATAAAAAGAGAGAAAAAGAACCATTGAAGTGTGGTTGAAGAACTCAGAGTTTGAATAGGCTAGCACAGTAGATTTGAGATTTCATTGTAATTGCAGTTTTTCAATAAAGAAGAGTGTTCTGTGTGTTCTGTAGATTTTCTGTTGTGTACAAACTTTAGTAGAGTAGTATTCTGAGTTCATTCCAGTTTAATGGATACCTTTTGACTCTCATGATCAGGCTTATGGGATGTGACTGTCAAAAGGTACCCATCATGTATTTTTATTTTTGTTTTGTGTTTGTGTTTGGAACTGAGGAGAGACTAGTCAGAGTTGGAAACAAGTCCTAGGCGAGCTAGATGGTCCGGCTAGGGAACTTGTAGGGAAAGGAGATAGAGTGAGAAGGGTGTGTGACTGATCTGATTCAGTCATGGAGAGTAAGTTGAGATGAGGAGTAAAACATTTTGGTGGGCAGGAAACCTTAGAGAGAGGGAATATAGAAATCCTTCTGGTTAGGGGTGTGTGAGTGACCTTAAGGGACTCAAGAGTGAGTCTAGAGGATCCAGAAATGGTTTGGGTCCAAGGTGAGATTCCTAGGGAAGAATAGGAGTCTAGGAGAGTAAGGTGACCTCCCCATCACTCGGCTAGGTCAAGTTGTAAACCTTTCTTTACTATATTTTATGCAATGTCAACAACTCGACATGCAACAGTGTTGTAACACCCCAAAATTGGCACCTTATAATCCAATCAATTTTGGTGCATTTTCTCATCTTCAAAGTCCTATTGTACTAGGCAAATTCTTCTCCTAATTGACTTTAATTAACTGAGTTTCAAATGCAGAAAATACAAATTTGCATAAATCTGACATTATATTTAATTCCTAAATTCTCAGAGTTTATTAGCTAAAAACCCCTATGATTAATTGATTTAATTCTAAAGTCTTAAGTACTTTTAATTAAATCAATTCCACCCCCTTTAGCTAATATACATAAAAGGAATTGAAAGTTTATTTAATTATTGGATGGATTATCCTCAAAAAGGGATTCCATAATTCCATGTGAAGGGACACTCATGTGGCAATAATCCATCCTTTTATTTAAATAATCTTTGCATTTTTGTCTCAAAAGAGAATGAAGAGACAACTGTTTCTTTTCAAGAAACTCTTCACTCTCTTTCCATGGTTTTCTATAAATTGGACCTCTTTTTCTTCATTAGGGAGGATGATTTTGGAGAGCATCAAATCTATAGTCAATTTTTCATTTAAATTCTTTCATGCTTTTAAGCTTAAAATTGCATAATTAGGCTAGTTTTCAATTGGAATTAAAGATATGTTGCTTTCATTTATGATTCATTTACATGTCTAACAAATCAATCCCATCCTTCAAGCTTTCTAGTTTAAATGTAATTTCCATTCTAGATTAAAAGCATTTGAATTCTAGATTATGAGTATTTTCCTTTCTTAGAGTAATTGCATTTTGCTTCCATAGACTAGTTGCAATTAATTTCTAGATTAGTTACAATTTAATTTCATAGACTAAGAGCAATTTTCTTTCATAGATTTAATTGTATGTCATTCATAGAGTAATGGCAATTTCATCTTTTCTCACATTCTAGAAATCCTCCATGTTAGCAATGATCAGGTTGTTGGCCCTCATTCTGAGGGTAAAATCGAAATCCACAACTAATTAGGAGGCAGCAAGTCACTTCAATAGAATTTGCAAGATGAACAATTCATGTTCATTTTTTTGAATTGAATGATTGTATAATGAATATGTTGTGTTTGTGCCGAATTTAGAGGTCCACATTCAGCATATAACATTTTGTCGCCCACTGTGGGGCAGAAAAAATGATTTCTGGCCTCATTTTCAAACTTTTTGACTGTGTTTTTGGAGCTCTGTCGTACATCCGTACAGCACTGGTATGGAGTCTTGCACAAAGTTTTGCATCGAGCTGCATGAATTTTTTCTCTTTGTAGCACTCTGTCGTATGAGGAAATAGAAATCTCACGTGCGTCGAAGCACTTTCTCGCGCGCATCTAAGTACTTGCTCGCGCGAACTTTGACAGACATGCATTTAAATTTCAAAATTTTTAATATGTTGTTTCTCTGTTCTGACATCTATTTTCTGCTCTGATTTTTTTTTTTCTGGTTTCTACTGCAACATAACAGTGGTTTGCAGGTTCGCTTGCCAAAGATAAAAACTTTCTAACAGTTTACTTGCAGGATGATAGTCAAAGGCATAATTAAAACGTCATGTTTGTTTACTATTTTTCATTCACATAGTCTAAATAGGGCTTTGTTAAAATTTTGTAAGGATCCCGATAGCAAAGTAGGGGAATAGGCTCTTCATTACATGGAAGTGATGCCCATGGATGAAACTAAGACCCAAATGTTTCTATCATGATAGATACTTGGGGAAGCAAAGCAATATAGTGAATCTTTAGCACTTCTACTTGTTAGGGGATTATGCTCTTCTCTCTTTGAGAGAATCAGAAACCCAAAGACTTGTGGATTTGGTGGAGTGAAACTATCTTGGTGATGAATATTCTTGATGTGTTTGGGTGAGGTGCTAAGGTAGAGAAGTATGTTCTTCTCTCATTGAGAGAATCAGAAAATAAAACCCTTGAATCTGAACCAAGTTGAGTCACCTTTAGAGGGCCTACCGGAAGTTGAACCTCTGGGAACCACCCAAGTGAGTACACACCTTTTGCCGATGATTCCACCTCACTATAATAAAGTCTACTTTGTTGTAGTCTAAAGACTCCAAAGCCATAGTAACTTCTTTCTCATTGATTTTGACTATCATGAAAAAGCCTTGTTTGTCATACTGAGCGGCGCCGCTCCCAACCTTGCTTGCAAGGGTGTGTGACTTACAAGTGTTGGTGTGGCTACAAGGCCCCAGCTCTATATCAGAGGCACTAGTGGTTATTGTGATTGGAAGCCTATTAAACACTCTCTTAGTTAGATGCCTACCTGGTT
This sequence comes from Thuja plicata, assembly GCA_018584345.1. Taxonomy (NCBI): domain Eukaryota; kingdom Viridiplantae; phylum Streptophyta; class Pinopsida; order Cupressales; family Cupressaceae; genus Thuja; species Thuja plicata. The sequence continues at coordinate 912,692 of MU223227.1, forward strand.
CACCTCCAAAAGGAGACATAATCTATGCGCAGGGAGAGGGAAGAATCTCTCCCCTAGATTATCGACATAGGTATGCACCTAGATGTTTGAAGTGGTATATGACGTTGGCCCCTGTTTAAGGGTAATGTTTGAACATATATACTTAGTCCTTGGAAACACCAAAAATAGGGTGCTCTTTCAAGGGTGACACTGCTGTGTGAGGTGCACGCATATGCATAAGACAACAGGGCACAGATTTTGTCTTCTCAACCAATTTTATTTGTAGGGATAACTGAGTGTCTATTTTAGATTCTTAAACTGTTTGTACTATCATCAAACAAAGAATCCCCTATTTCTACCAAGTTGCTTTTTCCTTGGTGGAATTGTTTATGACTACTATTTGCGTCACTACTTGATTGAAACTTCATGTTTTTAAACGAGTGCTTGTCACCTTGAAACAGAGATTGCTGATTTGTATCATCTTAAAACTATCCTAAGCATGGAAATCTTGTTAGAGAAGAGTTCTCACTATGTCTCTAAATCTAGTTTTTATCTTGAAAACTGAGTTTGTTTATCTGCCTCTTGTCTGGGATTTGATTTCTTGTTCCCTCATTGTCTACAGATTGAAAATAGTTGTTTCGAGTTGCAAACTGACTAATTCATACTCAAACTTGTCTTGTCTCTTTGTCTCCATCCTATTTTCTTGTGTTTTTTGTACCTTGCAACACGATAGTCATATCTTGGCTGTTCTAGCCATACCTCTGACAATTCATGCCGGGTGCATCTCACACCTTGGTTTTTCTAGCCTATTACCTCTTTTTTTTTGATACCTCTAGAGATAGAGTCCTGAGTCAGATCTTAAGTTTCCTCTTGTATCAGCTTCGTCTATGCCTGTTACGACTAAGAGTGCTAATATTTTTTCCATACGTGGTTCTGGAGTAGGTAGAGGTAAACCTCACAATCAAGAAAAAGGTCATTCTGAACCCGTTATTCAAGTTGATAATCAAGAGGGATTATCACGTTCCTCTTCCCCATTTAGTGTAGACCCGAGTCTGAATCCAAAGCCAGTGCTTCAGTTTTGTTCTAATCCATTGTTTCAAGATCAGTGTAACCCATTTCTCTCAATCCAACAAGGCTACAATAAGTCATCTATTTGGGTTGATCCTATTAACGACCCTCGCTGCCTTAGTGATCCTTTTTCACACGTCAATCCTTTTGATTCACCGAAGAGCACATTGGCTACGAGTCCTCACTCTCATACTGAAGGAGTGCACATGGAACAATCTCACATTAACAACATGACGTCTCCTTTTGATTACACACAAGGTCATGACCAATCTCAACATGAACAAGGTCATCAAGGAGAAGAGCACCACTAGGGTCAAGATCAGACTCAGAGAATTTATGAAATTCTTGGAAATGAAGATGACCCAATAACTCAAAATGACATAGACACAACAAAGTCTAATAAAGCTCTTATTAAAATGATGGAGGTACTCCTTGTGGAAGACAAAGAAAAACACTTTCTAGATTTAGCGAATCAAGGGGTCAAATTACCCGCAAACTTCCAAGTGGAAACGCTTGTCGCTAAAGAAGAGGAAACTGAAACCTCCAAATTGCATAAGATAATTCAAGACATGCAAGGTCAAATCAGCCAACTTATGAAAGATAAGGACAAACCTATGCAACAGTTCACAATGGAAAGTATATGTCCTTTTCTGTTTGATAGGAGCATTGTTATGCCACCCTTTCCCAAAGGGGTAGAGCTTCCTAAATATGAAAAGTATCTAGGTACCACTGATCCCCAGGATCATTTAAGAGAATTTGGTTCCTTGTCGATGGAGTTTATACATGATAAAACATATTTGATGCATCTTTTTCCATGAAGTTTGGGTGGACCCAGTATGGAATGGTTCTCATGACTACCCACTGGCATCAAAACTTTTGACGAGATTGCCAATATTTTTATACAACATTATTCTCACAATATTCAACATCCTATCAATATAAGCGATCTTTGCAACCTTAAGCAAAAGCAAGGGGAACCATTCTTTATGTTTCTCCAAAGATGGAGACAACTTTGCACAAAGTACCCTCGCAAAATACCCGAGTCTAAGAAACTTGATATATTCTTGGATAATCTCACCCCTGATTTTGAGTATCAAGTCCAACTTCAAGGTCCCCTTAACTTTGATAGTATGATAAAATAGGCTATAAGAATAGAAGAATTCATGGTTAAAAAAGGCGAATTGACCTTGTATAAAGGTAACAAGCAAAATCCCTCATCCTCCAACAAAGACAAAGGGAAATTTTCCAACAAAAATAGAGATGTTGTGAATGATGGGGTGGTCGATAACGTGAATTCAACTTCTTCGAAACCGGTCTTCAATCTCACCTCGGGTATACAAGCGACCAAAGTTGTTGAAAAGGATACAACCAATACTCAACAACCTTCTAAATTTTCTGGCAACAAACCTTGGGCAGCGTGACCCAAGCGTGAATTTACCTCTCTGGGAGAACCGCTTGATGTGGTTTTCAAAACTTTGCTATAAAATCAAATTCTTGCTCCTTTGGAGAAATGTCCATATGATCTGCAACCAAGACCTCATTGGTGGAATGAGAATTCTTACTGTGATTACCATCAAAACAAAGGTCACAAGACTGCTGCCTATCTCTAATTACGGCATAAAGTTCAAGTTTTGATCAATAACCAGGTTATCGTTGTGGAGAATCATAACAATAATTTGGATCATCAAGCATTCAAAGATCCCTTTCCTCGTCATGAGAAAGGTGAATCCTCCAACACTCAGAATAATAATGCAAAAGTTAATTACACAAATACCACTTACGATAATGTGATGAACATGATTGAACCAGTGGAAGTGGAATATTGCAATATGTTTACTGGCAAGGGAAGTGGGAATGTTTCTAAACCCAGAACCCCATTTTTCTTGAGAGGCCTTGGGTCTTGATTATCTAAATCTGAAACATCTTGAGATTATGTGAATGTTGTTACTAGATCTAACGCTAGAATCTCTATCAAGGATCCTAACCCTCCTGCTGCTACGTCTGCCCCAAAAAAACCGTGGATAAGACTATTGTTGGTTCTACCAACAAGACCATGAAGGTGGTCCCTACACCTCCTACTGCTGCTTATAGAATTATTGACTAGGTTCAAAGGACCAATGCTCAGATAACTATTTTTGAGCTATTGAAAATCTCGCCTGCTCATAGGTAGATTCTAGACAAAGCTCTCACTGAAGCTAATATCCCCAAAGATATCAATCTAGATCAGTTTCAATCCATGGTGGGTCATTTGACCTCACCACATTATTTATCCTTCTCTAAAGAAGATGATCACTCAATTAGTCACCCACACAATGCTCCCCTGCACATAGAAGTCATGATCAGCAAATAGCTAGTCCTCCGTGTGCTCATTGATAATGGTGTTGGTCTTAATATTTGCTCCACTCATTTTCTTAATCAACTAGGTTATGGTGAGGATCGCATAGATTCTCGCAAGAGAATTACCATAAAATCTTATGATGAGGAAGAGAGAACATCTAAAGGTCTAGTTGTGCTACCCATTCGGGTTGGCCCAGTTGAAAGAGATGTCATATGTCAGGTGCTAGACCTTCCTCTTGTGTATAATATTTTTCTAGGAAGACCGTGGATCCATGAGATGCAGGCGGTTCCTTCTACATACCATCAGTGTATCAAGTTTTATTTTCAAGGTGTAGAGGTGACCGTTCCTGCTAGCATGGGTTCTTCTTGTAATGCTCTCACTCAATCAACTGACAGTCTTGTTCCAACTAATAGAGAATACACAGAACTCTATGATGCCAAGCTCAAAGACATGGAATAGACATTGAAAATCATAGACATAGGCATGGGGGGATATCAAATGGAACCTGTGCTATCATTAGAAGCTATACCCCTATCTCCTCATTCTTATGGGAGACCTTCTGAGCACAAAAAATATTCTACTACTCCTGAGATAGTTTATGAGGGTACATTTGTATGGTCTAATACACCATTGGAAGATGAAGACAAGGAAAGAGCTATCAAGGCTTGGCTTTATAAAGGAAAGAACACAACTGAACAAAGTGCCCTAGCTCATGAATTAAATCCTAACAGTGAGGTTCTTAAGATTATGAAACATTTTGGGTACAAAGGAAGTGGCCCAATAGGTGTGAATGGCAATGGGTTAGTGGAACCTATCCAAGCTATAGGTCAAAAGACAAAAGACACCACTGGTTTAGATTTCAAAAAGGGCCCATTTCATCTAGGGATCAATAAATTTGTGCCAAAAGTAGAACCTACACCAGAACTCAAAGGCACAACTGCAGTCGGCACTATACAAGATAGCTCGAATGAGGATTGCTTTCCTTATCCCATCCCTCCAGACCTGGAAGCATTCTTTGCTGAGCTAGATAAGTTTGTTCCACGTACCTGTATAACTGAAACTGACAGTGATTCTGATCAAACCACTCCATTTGAGACACTAACTTTTGAGCAATGGAAATACTTACAAGATCCTAACTTCAAAGGAGAATGGTACATGCTACCAGAATTTCAAGAATGGTTGACACAAGAACAGACTAGTATTGCAAGAACTCAAAAACCTTCATGGTTCAAGCACCCAAGTCAAAGTTTGGATACAGACTCTCATGAGTATGAGTTTGATAGTTTGTTAGCAGGATCTTATGAAAGACTTCTCGATGTAAGTGAGGGGTCTAGTGAAAAACCTAATGAGTTTGAGTCTATAGGTGTTAACATGTCTTCTACTTCAGTAGTTAGGGAACAAAAAGATTCAAACACACCTTTGGATGAGATCGGTTTAGCTCTCAGCTTGCTAGTTAATGCTTTCGATGACTATATTATGAACGCACTTGAACCTGTCACATCTCTTTTCCTCCAACATCCTAAATTAATAGACTAGAATTCCCCTTCTTCATCCAGTGAAGTCCTTACATTCTAGAATGATTACACTTTAGCCTGCTACCTTCACATTGTTGAGCCCATAATGTCATCCACTAGTGAAGAAAGTGTCAACATGACTGAGGCTGACATCAAGTACCCTAGTCAGAAAATTAAAAGAAGAAAAAATAAGCCCTTTGATGGTGAAAACCACATTGTGGCAGTATCAGAGCCAAAAAAAGTAAAAAGAAAAGACGTATATGAAGGTGAAAACCTCTCTGAGGTGCCTGAGGATGAGGTACATGATGCGCTTTTGAGTCACTTCCAAGAACGCTCATCAGTGTTAATTGAACCAACTCAGCTGATAAATCTGGGAACAAAAGAGCATCCACATATCATTCATGTGGCCAAGTCATTATCTATAGAGGAACTTAAGGAATTTACAAAAAATTTCCAAGAGAAAAAGATAAATTTTGCATGCACGTATTCTGACATGCTGGGTGTGGATCCTGATCTCATTATGCATCACTTATCAATAGCTCTAGGTGTGAAACCTGTCAAGCAAAAACTTAGAAAGATGCATCCGCATGTAGCTTTAATGATTAAGGCAAAATTGGAAAAACTTCTGAAAGTTGGGTTCATCCGAGCAATTGATTATGCAGAGTGGATTTCTAATATAGTCCCAGTGACTAAACATGACAAATCTATTAGGGTCTACACAGACTTTAGAGATTTAAATTTGGCATGTCCCAAAGATGATTTTCCACTTCCTAACATTGACATGATCATGGATATGACAATGGGATATGAGATGTATTCACTAATGGATGACTTCTCTGGCTATAATCAGATCAAAATTGTGCCAGAGGACCAAGAGAAAACTACTTTTACTTGTGCGTGGGTTACATTCTGTTGGAATGTTATGCCCTTTGGTTTAAAGAATGTTGGGGCTACTTATCAAAGAGTTGTTACTACAATATTTCATGACATGATGCATAGGACAATGGAGGACTATGTGGATGACACACTT
>MU223227.1:940310-990259 GCA_018584345.1 Thuja plicata
TTCCATTTTTATTGAATCAATTGAGGATGTTTCCTCTTTCACAGATCTGTTGTTTTTGGCCTCCATAGCTTTTGCTTCTCTCTTTCTGTGATAGGTGTTTGCATGCAGGTGATTCTTGGGAGCTGTAAGGTTGATAGTTTTTTATCAACTCCAATAAATTCTTCTCCTAATTGACTTTAATTGATTGAGTTTCATATGCAGAAAACCCAAATTTGCATAAATCTGACATTATATTTAATTCCTAAATTCTCAGAGTTTATTAGCTAAAAACCTCTATGATTAATTGATTTAATTCTAAAGTCTTAAGTTCTTTTAATTAAATCAATTACACCCCCTTTAGCTAATATACATAAAATGAATTGAAAGGTTATTTAATTATTGGATGGATTATCCTCAAAAAGGAATTCCATAATTCCATGTGAAAGGACACTCATGTGGCAATAATCCATCCTTTTATTTAAATAATCTTTGCATTTTTGTTTCAAAAGAGAATGAAGAGACAACTGTTTATTTTCAAAAAACTCTTCACTCTCTTTCCATGGTTTTCTATAAATTGGACCTCTTTTTCTTCATTAGGGAGGATGATTTTGGAGAGCATCAATTCTATAGTCAATTTTGCATTTAAATTCTTTCATGCTTTTAAGCTTAAAATTGCATAATTAGGCTAGTTTTCAATTGGAATTAAAGATATGTTGCTTTCATTTATGATTCATTTACATGTCTAACAAATCAATTTCATCCTTCAAGCTTTCTAGTTTAAATGCAATTTCCATTCTAGATTAAAGCATTTGAATTCTAGATTAAGAGTATTTTCCTTTCTTAGAGTAATTGCATTTTGCTTCCATAGACTAGTTGCAATTCATTTCTAGATTAGTTGCAATTTACTTTCATAGACTAAGAGCAATTTGCTTTCATAGATTAATTGTATCTCATTCATAGAGTAATGACAATTTCATCTTTTCTCACATTCTAGAAATCCTCCATGTTAGCAATGGTCAGGTTCTTGGCTCTCATTCTGAGGGTAAAATCGACATCCACAACTAATTAGGAGGCAGCAAGTTGCTTAAATCAAATTTTCAAGATAAACAATTCATGTTCATTTTTGTGAATTGAATGATTGTATAATGACTATGTTGTGTTTGTGTCAAGTTTAGAGGTCCACATTCAGCATATAATAGGTGTTAGGTCTACTTGACTGGAAGATCTTGTATCCAATAAAATATGAACCAAAGCTAATTTTAGGATCACTGATGGAGTTGATCTGTAGACCTCTACCATCCCACTCGGCTCCTGTAAGATTTTCAATCTCGGTTCTAGGCGGGTGCCTTAGGGATTTTGATTTGTATGATGTAGGATACCTGATTACTGCATGTATTACATCCTTGGTAATCTTTTTTGGTTCATCCATCAAAATATTTCCATCATGAACTTGGCTCAGTACAATGTGGATCCATTTGGTTCTGAATACCTTCAAGAAATTTAGGGCATTAGTTAACCCTTTCACTTCCAGATTTTAGTGATCATCTTTCAGTTTATCATTTGTGCAAAGTGACTGGTATGTCTATATAAGCTCAAAATCCCCTATTTCATTGATCTTGTAATGGATGTATGCTCTAACATCTTGAACTAACAGAACCCTAGGCAGTATCATGGAGAATGTGCCTTTGTCATTGGGTAGGGCTGCAACCTAAGGATGTACCTTGTAGTTCGGTTCTGTGCAAGTAGAATTCTTAACAAGAATCACCTTTTTCTCTTTCTCCATCTTTGCCTTCATAGTTCATGATGAGGATGCCATTGATTTTTAATTTAGGGCTTCCACGAAAGTACTCACATAAACTTGGTAAGTGAAAATGTGTACTGTCCAACCTTTTAGTTGCTCGAAATATACTCAGAATCTCTACAAAATCCTCAAAATACTCTGCTGCAAATTTTCTCTCTATTCCTCTTCTCTACTCTATGATCATTTTCTAAACAAATAAGTTCACAACCCTAAAATTTATATCAAATAACTTTAGTCAGTGCAATAAATTCTCATCACCAACCACTTAGTAGACAAACATAATACTCAGTTAACACTAACGATACTTTAGCTTGGTGAGTGTACCAAATGCTTGGTTGCCTTAGAAACTCGATTGTCTCACACAGATTCACCGACTGGAATTACTAACTCGGTACATATTAATCGACTCAACTATATAAAAGTAATAAAAAATATAATACCATAGTGCATCTTAATTCATTATAATTTGGCATTTGTATAATGCATATAGGAACTAACCTAAGATATAGCTTTGTAAAACATAGTTCCATACCTGCTTGTATTGCTCATGTGGAGACGGTGGAACCATCTAATCCATTAAATGAGGTGTCACCGACTATTTTTCTTGGTCCTATGTGTGTGAAATAGTGCACCTATTACCTACAACACAACAGTTCAATAGATCATTGCGTTAGTGAAAATAGGGTTAGCAAAGTATGTAAATCCACTAAAATTGATCTATTGCTTTGTAACTAGGAGGAGTGTGAAAAATAACATAATAGTCCTCAGATTATGCCTTTCTCAGTGACATATACAACCTAGCATGAAAGATTCAATTAAAACTAAGAAAGATCTCCAATAAACATGCATTCTAGCTCTAAAAATCAAGATTATAACAATGCATAAACATGAAAACTAAAATGTAATATGAATCTATGTTAATCCTAATAGCATAACAATACTTTCAATTCTAAAAATTAAGGGCTTATTTGATCTCAAAATCTCATTCTATTTATAGAAGAAATGAGGAGAGAAAGGGGGACAAGGGTCATTAATGGAGGTGTAAAAACCATTAATGAGGTGTAAGAGACATAAATGCCAAAGGCATTCCTGAGGCATGGGCTTGAGGAATATTCATTAATAATGCATTAATGAGAGCACTTAAGAAGCATGGTGAGGGGTGTCAGTCCAAGATTGAGAAGGTGGACTTAGAGGGAGTCAAGCTTGAGAAAATTGACTTTCTCAAGTGGGTGGGATTCCTAATCACAAAATTAGGAATGTGACAACATTAGGAAGTGGGTTAGGATAGGATTAAGATTAGGATTAGGCTTAGCATGGGGGGAATAGGTTGCGATGGGTTTGAACCCAGGGTTAAGGTGGTTGAGATAGGTTAGGTTAGGGTTTAGGGGAATATTAATGAAATGAATTATAATTAATATATTCATTCAAAAATAGAAATATTAATTATTTAAGCTTTTTATTGCTTTAGATAATTAATTAGGACTATAGCCAACTATTAGATTAATTTGGGCTAGAAGATAGGATTTTTGCAAGTGATTAGATACAATAGAGATTTATTTAATTCCTCTTAAATTAATTACCTTAGCCATATTTAATTTCAAATGATTTGATTTAATTGATTGTTTTTTATTGGCTAAGATGATTAATAAAATTTAGTGATTGAATCACTTAGGAGATTAAATGTGATTTGAATAAATTATGCCAGTCGATCGAAGAGTTGTCTGGACATAATTGGGGGTATGATCACACTTAGGGAAAATAGGGTCTATGGTCAGAGTAGACCAAATCCAGGTGGTTACATTTTCCCCTCTTTGAATAGATGTGCGAGCAGCGCATTAATTCAAAGAAAGTTTTTGATGTTGACTTCAAAAAGTTTGAGAATTTTGCTCATGATCGAACAAAATGCCTGATGAGATCAATCTCACACTTGAATTAAATAAACTGGTATAAGTGACTTTGAACTTGATAAAAAACAGGTCAATAAGCAAAGATCTTAAAGATACCAATTCTGAACTTGGTTGTTGTTGAAAGATTGATAATACTGATACTGAACTTGGTTGTCGTCCAAAAGTCAGTATGAAGCTACCAGAAGCTTAATAAGAATCTAAGAAATAGTAGACATAGGATATCCAGCTTGTGAGAACTGAAGCCTTCAATCAAACAGTTCTAACTTAGTCAAGGAACCATCATGCCTTTAGTTTTTTATAACAAAGTCATTTTTAATGTTATTTCAAGAAAGAATTTGATTGATGATAGTGTGATCATGCCCCCTCAGGAACGAAATCGAAGGAAAAAGAATAAAATCCCTTTGTTGAATGATGTATCACTTGGAGGGGTCGGTTAGGCAAGAAAAAAGGAGAATAGAAGAATTATAAGAAAAGAAGGTGTGTTAAGAGTAAACACGCGGGTGCAAAGTGTAATCATGTTGAAAATTTGAGTTCGATTTTGTTCCTAATAGATCAAAGATTTCAGGAATCATTGATTAACTTGGATTTCGAATGAATCAAGAAATCATTTTGAGCACAAATCCTTTATACTGTTTATTTCTTCATAAAAATGAATCATGCAATCTCTAAATGCATCTATATGAAGACTCTTAGGACTGTCACTAATTTGCAGATATTGTATCATTTTTACCATCATTGGGCACTTTTTGAAATGGATACCACCTGATAGTACAACCATCACTAATACCCACTGATATTATGAAAGTATGAATACTATTTTTATTGGATGAAATGTCAGAAATAGACTTAGGCATCAAGGCATAGAAGCTAGGATAAAAAAATAGTCACCTTCCTTTTACTATATTAGAATCTATGTAAGGTAAGATATTGGACCCGCAATGACCTTGAAAATTCATATCCTTGGGTACATTATGCTTCGTATACCTTAGTGAGAATCTGAGTTAGAAAATAGACAAGGAAATTGTTTCAACCTCACCGTAGTTTACACATAACAAAGATCAAGATATATGTGTCTATCCACTCATGGTGGTAGCTCTTACCATAAACATCCAAGTTAGGTGAAATTTATAGGACCCTTTGGAACAATCACCATACGCAGAAAACCAAGAATACATTATGCCCCTATCCTTGTGACTCTTTGTCTTTGCACAGATGTCATGGAGTAACTCTGAATACATGACCACCATCAATTGTGAATCAATCAAATGAAATTCATAAGTGCTTAGATGCCCCTAGTTAAAACATCATCAGTGCATAAAAGCATTATAATCAAACCAAGAGAAAACTGTGTTTAAGTAGTATTGAGAAATACTATTGATTCATTTTTCAAGCGCAGTAGACATTCATCAATCAAAAGTTGGAATTCAAGAAATATGTGTTCCATGTCTATATAGGATGTTGTTCCTATTTGCAATCCAATGTAGGTCTTAGGAACACCAGCAGTGCAAAGTTTGTGCTATCCTTGTTTTGTGAAAGGGATAGTTTGGTGAAAGTATCAAGAAGTATCGTATCACAAGAAAAACCATCCTATGACGACCTAGCAGACGCAACCTATCATGCTAGCAAAAGATGCCCCCAATGTAGAATGATTTGTTCTCTAAGATAGAAATGCAGATAAATCCCAAGCAAGGATAAGATAGGTGTAAGGAAACAAAGTTAGTGTTTAGCATAGGTGAAATTATGAAGGCCTAGTATCAACAATGTATTGATAGATAGAGCATACAATACAAGTAACGCCCGATTGCCAAGTTTTCACCACTTGGTAAAACATTTTCATTCTTTTTGCTACCAAGATGCCTGTTTTACCAGGTTGTCATCAAGGCACTTTTCTCTTTTTCAAATTTTTTTCTATTTTTGCTTTTTTGAATGTTTTTGTAGTATCAAGGTGCCTGTTTGCCAGGTTTTCACCAAGGATACCTTTCTTTAGGACCTTTTCCACTATTTTTGGATTTCTTCATGATCAATTTTTTGATGTTTTTGGTGTTTTCTGAGTTTTCCACTGTACAGGCTCTGCTATCCAAACATCAAGCGTAGAACTGCTTCAAATGTAGAGTATTGATAGGATATGGAAGAATATCCCCCTCAAGTGTAGCTAGTTGATAGGCTCCAGTCCCAAAAGTAGCAGTGATAACATAAGCTCCTAACTAGTTAGGTTCAAACTTTCCCTTCTATTCTCTATTAGGCTGGTTCTTAGGATTCTCCTTTAGGATGAGGTCCCCTACTTGAAACTGTCATGGTTTAACCTTCTTACTATACCCCTTTGACATTTGTGATTGGTACACTTTTAGGTGATCGAACACCTGTTGCCTGCTCTCATCAAGTAATTCTAAAGAATTCACCCTATCGATGCGGTATTCCTCATCAGTAACAAGACCTTGTAAAGATATCATTAAAGATGGGATTTCAACCTCAATAGGTAGTATGGCCTCGGTGCCATAGACAAGAGAAAATGGCATGGCTCCAGTTGGTGTTCTGATGCTTGTTCTATAGGCCCATAATGCCAAATTTAGTTGTAAATGTTAGTCCTTGCCAGATTTACTCACGATTCTATGTAGGATCTTGAGAATAATTTTGTTAGATGCCTTAGCCTATCCATTACCTTGAGGATAATAGATTGAGGAGGAATGTTGAGTAATGTGAAACTGTTCACAAAGTACATCAATGTCTTGATTTTTAAATTGGACCCCATTGTCTGTTACAATTGATGATGGTATCCCATATCTACAGATAATGTAGTTTAAGATGAACATAGACACATGTTTGCCAGTGGCTTTGATTAGCAACATGGCTTCAACCCACTTCATGAAATACTCAGTGGCCGTAATGATGAACTTGTGTCCATTCGAAGGATTGTGATATATTTGTCCAACCAAGTCAAAGGCCCATTGCTGAAATGGCCAATGTGTTATGAAAGGTATGAGTTCTCTGGCAAGAGAATGGATGATATTTCCATATGTTTGGCATTTATGACATGTTTTGGAAAATTGAATGGCATCTTTTTCCATTGTAGGCCAGTAATAGCCCACTCTGAGCATTTTCTTTGCTAGTGAAAAGTTGTTTGAATGTGATCCACATACACATTCGTGGACTTCTTTTAATGCGTGATCTGACTCTTTGTGTTCTAAACATCTAAGAAGTGTACCATCAAGACCTCATCTATATAAGTTATTAGTTATGAGGACATAACATGATGCTTTCCTAATCAAGGCTCATTTTTCATTTCTCGATAGATCGTTGGGAATGGTTTGGTCAGTTAGGTAAGCAATAATATTAGCATACTAAGATTGGTCTTGGGTGTTCAAAGCACAAATTACTTGGTATTGAGGGGTATCAAAGGCTGGGTAGGATAATTCTTCCACCAAGAATTCATAGCATAATTGATGTTCCTCCAGTTGTAACATGGATGCCAATGTAGCCATAGCATCTGCAACCTTGTTTTCTATTTTGGGTATCTGTTGGAATATGATGAAGACAAAGTACTTCTTTAGGTCATCTACCAATTGCTTGTAGGGCATCAAATTCTCATCTTTCATCTGATAATCTCCATTTACTTGATTGATAATGAGCTGGGAATCACCATATACGTGTAACTCTACAATCTTCCATTCCATGGAAAGTTTAAGACCATTTACCAATTCTTCATATTCAGAAATGTTATTGGTTCATGGAAACATCAATTTGTAGGACTTTGGTATCTTGTAGCCTTGAGGAGTTATGAATAGAACCCCCACTCTAGAGCCTTGTTGCATGAAAGAACCATCAAAGTACATCTTCCATGGATACTCAGTTAGATGCATGATTGTCTCATTGGGGAATTCAATTTTTAAAGGTTCATCATCTTGGAGTGGTGAATTAGCTAATTTATTTGCAAGAACTTGTCCTTTAATAGCCCGTCTATCCACATACTCAATGTCAATTTTTCTCAAAATGAGGACCCACTTTTCTAGACATCCTGTTACTGTTGTTTTTCTTAGGAGATACTTCAAAGGATCTATCTTTGCAATGAGCCTTACTATATGTGATAGCATGTAGTGTCTCAATTTTTGTGATGCAAAGACAACTAATAAGCATTCTTTCTCAATAATTCTCTAATTGAGTTCATAGGAGACTAGTGTTCTATTGATATAGTAGATTTCTCTTTCTTTCACAGTTTCATCCTCTTGTGCGAGACTCTGAGTGATGTGGCTATAGCTGAAATATACAAGATTAATGACTTTCCATGGATGGGTGCCATAAGAATAGGAGTAGCTAGGTACTCTTTCAATTCTCTGAAATTGGCTTCACAATGTTCATCACATTTGAAAGTGACCCCTTTATGTAGTAAATTGGTAAAGGGTTGTGCCTTGTCGGCAAGTTGTGACATGAACCTCCTGATTGATTGAAGTCTCCCTTCTAATGTCCTCATTTGAATAATATTGCATGGAGTCATCTCTAGTATGGCCTTGACTTTGCCAGGGTCTACCTCAATTCCTTTTGTTGAGACAATAAATCCTAGGAGCTTTCTTGATTGGACCCCAAAGGCACACTTCTTTGGATTGAGCTTGAGTTGAAATTGCTCCATACGATCCAATATCTTCCTCAAGTCTTCAATATGAGTATTCCTTTCTTTAGCTAAGGTGTCATCCACATAATCCTCCATGTTTTTATGCATCATATCATGGAATATAGTGGTCATTTCTCTTTGATATGTAGTACTGACATTCTTTAACCCAAATGGCATGACGTTCCAGCAAAAGGTTCCCCATGTGCATGTAAATTTGGTCTTCTCTTGATCTTCAGGAGAAATTTTAATTTGATTATAGCCTGAGAAACCATCCATTAATGAATACATTTAGTAGCCTGTTGTGAGGTCTATGATCATATCAATATTAGTTAGTGGAAAATCATTTTTAGGACATGCCTTGTTTAATTCTCTGAAGTTTGTACAGATCTGGATAGATTTATCATATTTAGACACTGGTACTACATTGGAGATCCATCCTGCATAAGTGATGACTCAGATGAATCCATATTTCAACAATTTCTCTAGCTCCGCTTTTACTAGCAATGCAACATGAGGATGTATTTTTCTTAGTTTATGTTTCACGGGTTTGATCCTGGGAGCTATAGATAGATGGTGCATTATTAATTTAGGATCTAGTCCAAGCATATCTGTATAAGACCATGCAAAGTTGATCTTTTTCTCTTTCAAGAATTTGGTGAGCTGTGTCTTCTCCTCTTCTGATAAAGATTGTGTTAGGTGTACTATTTGAGGATCTTTAGTTGTGCTCAAGTTAACTGGTTGTGTTGGTTCTATTAGAACTGAAGACCTCTCTTGAAAGTGCTTGGGGAGAATATCAAGAATCTCATCTTTTGGTGCCTCTGAGAGGTTTTCACTATTAGATACATCTTTTGTTTTTACTTTTTTATAATATGACACTGCCACAATGTGGTTTTCACCATCATTTCTCTTTTTTCTTTTTATTTGTCAATTTTTGACTGGGAAACTTGATATCCTCTTGTGGCATGTTCATGCTTCTTACATTGGTCGAAGGAGGGTAAGGTTCATAAGCATTTAAATAGCAAGCCAAGGCGTAGTCATTGGGAAAGTCAAGGATAGGAGTAGGATCTATATTAGTCCAATCAATTAGGTCTAGGTTTATCAAAGACAAGGAGTCAGAATTTGGGAAGGACAGCATTGCGTCAGCGTCAAGACTATTAACTGACATGACATGTTTTGTTAAGTTAATCTCTTTGATTTTTAGATCAATAAGAGTCAGATCGTCATTAAAAGGGACATTGTTAGTAATATGTGGACAAAACTTGAGTGACTCATCAGTTGAGTATTCTTCTTCTTCATCTCTTTGTAGGAGGAGGCTCCTAGCTTGTCACCTCTAAATTTCTTCTAGACCCAAGAGAACACCAGTTTCTTCATTAGTGATTTGGGGAAGGAATTCCTCCTCTTCTTCAGGAATATCAACATTGTTAAGAGTAGCGTTAGGATATTCTTTGTGTGTTGATGTAGCTATGAACATGTGAATCACATCTATTTCAATGTCCTCTATGAGAACAGATAGTTCATCCCACTCATAATAATGAGAGTCAATTGCATTGTCATCAGAGTTGTTTAAGAATTTAGAAATAGTTACCTGGTGTACCCTTTTAGCCACTTGTAGATCAAAGTGTGGTAAACCAAGGACATGTGAAACTGTGACTATCTGCCCCTAGTTAGGATGTAAATTTTGTGGTTGAAGTGTGTCTTCAGTAACTATTGCAACCAATGACACTGTTGGATTGTCTTCTATTGTTTCTTATACCTCTTGAATAGGATTTTGTGCTAACAAAGGTACACGAAGATCTTGTGGTACTTCAAAGCTTGGTACATAGTGCTTGCCTTGATATTCAGGATTTTCCATGCCAACATGTAATAATATCTCATAGGACCATGGTTATAGCTCTATTTCTTTTGTTTCATCACTCCCTTTGTCAGAAGCTGGACTTTATTGTGAAGAAGGGTCTTTAGAGTTATTATTGAAGCCTAGCCTTGTTTTATCTTTGGTATCCCTAAATTCCATGTGTACAGGTTCAATGAGTCCTTTTTCTTTGTCGCTTAAAGGTCCTCTTCTTTTATATCCCATTTTCTTGAGGAGATCATATCCTTTTCCATATTTCTCTAGAGATATTTCCACATGTTTTACCTCAGCTTCCTTTGGTTCTCCTTTGTAAAGCCAGGCCAGGACTGCATGTTCTTCTATGTTATCTAAAGAATATGTGGATGCCTTGACCATTCCAGTTGCTTCATTGATTTCTAGCATTTGAGATGCAGCAGGTTTGAATGATGAGGAAGGTTTTCCATAAGATCTTGGTGATACCGGAAGTTCTTCCAATGACGGGGTCATGTCCAACTTGTATTCTCCCATACATGTTTCTTCAAGTTTTAAGGTCTTTCTAAAGATTTTCATCACCATGTCTTTGGTAGTCTCAGGAGAAATCTCATTTGTAGCCTCTTTGTTATGCGGAACCATACTACCTTCCTTGATATTGTTGCAAGTATAATTGGCATCTGTAGGAATTGTCACTTCCACCACATTATGTGGGAACTTGATACATTGGTGGAAGGTAGATGGTACAACTTGCATTTCTTGAATCTAGGGTCTCCCTAATAGTATATTGTAAGCCAGGGGTATATCTAGAACTTGAAAGATGACATTCCTTTCAACTAGCCTGACTCTAATGGGTAGAAAAATAACACCTTTAGAGGATCTTCTTCCTCATCATAAGCTTTGATTGTGATTTTTCTTCAAGACTCAATGGTTTGTTCTGAAAGACCCAGTTTCCTTATTAGATTAAGGGTACAAATATTCAATCATGCACCTCCATCCATCAATATGCACCTAACATGGGATTTATGAATGAGGACTTCAATATGAAGGGGTTGATTATGTGGATGGGTCAATGATTTATTATCCTCTTCAAAAAAGGAGAGATAATGCGGTGCTGAGATGTGATTAACCATCACTTGAAATTTGTCAATATCAAGGTCCTTTGGATCATTTGCGGCATGTAGGGCTTGTTCAATAATTTCCCTATGTACTTTGGATATTTTAACCAACTCAAAAATGGAGATTTTAGCATAGGTTCGTTGCAATTGGTCCACCAAGTCATACTTTTCTACAGGAATAGTAACCATTTATTTTGCTGCTAGTTTAGGAATAGTGACAATGGGTACCTTGGAAGTTGTTGTTGGTTTTGATGTAGAATTAGGTCCCCTGATCATGACTTGTGCTTGGCTTTGGGTTACAACATTAGATTGGGAAGATGTGTCTTTATCACCTTTGATAGTGACCACATTAATTAATTCAGTTTTAATGTGTAGCATGTTGATCACGTTATCACTTTTAGAGTAGGTGTAGTTTACCTCATATCCTTTTCCTTTAGATTCTTCCCCTTTCTCGTAATTAGGGAATGGATTGTTAAATGTTGTATGATATTTATTAGTGGTCTGTCCTTAAACCTTGATCTTGCCTCCTTCAATAAGGTCTTGGATAACATGTTTGAGTTTAAGACAATTATTAGTCTTGTGTCCTTTGTTTTTGTGAAAGACATAGTAAGAATTGTCATCCCGCCACCTTGGCTTAACTTCCGGCTCCCATGGTTTGGAATATGGAATTGTGAGAAATTTTTTGTCTAATAGTGTCTTCAAAATAGTCTCGAGAGATTCTCCCAAAGGACTGAATGTTCTTTGAGGCTTAGAGGTCCATGGTCGACCCTTGCTATTATCATTGTTTGCTTTGGGTATGGGGGTTGTTACCTTGGCATCTTTTCTTGCTTGCATGATGTTAGTCAGATTGAACACCTCAAGTTTAGGACCAACATTGTATGCGTCTACTACTCCATCATTAACAAAAATTTTGTTCGGTTTCCACCGTTTTGGTTTGTTGTTGGAGTTGTTAGATTTGTTTTCACTTTGAAGAGAAATTTCTCCATTTTTAACCATGAATTCTTCGATACGGATGGAATTTTTTATCATCTTCTCGAAGCTAGGGGAGTCTTGCATTTGCAATGCATAGTTAAACTTAGGTACTAGTTTATTAACAAAGATTTCCATTTTCTCATATTTGGGAATAGCTCTTGAATACCTTGCAAATATTTTCCTCCACCTTTGTAGAAAGTGTGTAAAGGATTTTCCATTCTTTTGTCTAGTGTTGTATAGGTCCATCATAGTCACGTCATGCTGTATATTATAGGAGTAATGTTGGATAAACCATTAAATTAACTCCTCAAAAGTTTTACCTTAGGTGTAAGCTTTGAGAACCACTCCATGGCGTTGCCTCCTAGACTTCTAGGAAAGAGCCGCATGAGGTATGTAGGTTCAGGCGTGTATTCTATGCTTAGAGCACAAAATTCTCTCACATGGTCATGTGGGTCGGTCTCTCCCATATATTTATCATATTTTGGTCTTGTCATGTTAGGAGGAAATGGAATCATAGTAATACTCTTGGCAAAGGGAAATGGACAAATGGAGTCCATAGAGTATTTTGTCTTGGGTTTAGCCTTCTCCTATTTGAGAGTTGCAAGCTCTATTTGCATTAAGGTTAGTTGTTTGGTGAGAATAGATATGGGATTTGACACCTTCTTTTCTTTTAATTGTTCCACATCATAGTCCTTGGGTAACCTTACGCCAGTGGATGCTAGATGGAGAAAGTATTTCTCTTTATCTTGGCCAATCATCTTTTCCATTATATTTTGGAACTTATTGCTCTGTTTGAGTTTATTGTATTCTTCTTCATTGATGTCTTCCTTACTGCCTGATTCAAACAAAGGATGGCCAAAGTGTGGTTTTTCTTCCTCATTGCTATCTTTGTGCTTTTGGTTTTTATCATTTTCGTAGTCCTCAAAAGCCTTAGTCCATTTGTGAGTGGTTCTTTCCATTTTTGGAGAGTCTAAATCAAATGGGGAACCACGAGATGTTTCTCCTTGCTGAAAGTGTAGTGATCTTGGAGGTTCTTCTGATTCTTTAGAAGTGTACTTGTTGCATCTTGTGTTAACCATGTATCTGTATCTCAACTTAGTCAAATTTTCTTGATAGTTTCAGGTAGAGTCTCAAATCGTTCAAGTGAGTGTGCCTAGGTATAGATATCATTTGTGTTTTGGTGGAAGTAAATGATTCTAGCATCAAAGGGTTAGAATGTCCTGATAGTGAGCTGGGAATCAAGTTGCTGTAAAAAAGTGGATAGACCACATGTATTGAAACTGATTGCGAGAAACTGACAGGACATACAAGGTAGACGTCTGAAAAAGTGTTTTGACACAACAATAGGGAGACCAGAAAAAGAAATAGGGACAGACTAATGAGCCAAAAGGGTATCCAAATCTACTGAGGTTTTCTAATAAACTAATCTACAAGTGCCCACTGTCCTAGATGTGAGCCCCTAGATGTGAGCTAGGAAATACAATATGTGAGCTTCTGATGACCCAAGATGCGAGCTTTAACCCTAGATGTGATGATGTGCTGACCAGATATGATGAAGTACACTAGATGCGAGCCAAGATACCAAAGATGAGCCAGAAATTCTAGGATGCGAGTTTCTGATGTCTCTGTCATATTTTGTCAGTTTTGAAATTTTTTTCTTGAAAGTGCATGAAGTTCATTTGATCCGTGATTGTGTTCAAAGACTTATTGGTGAGTGAAAAACACATGTATATTAAGGGTTGAATTTTGGTTCTTATTTTGAAGGTGTTTTCTTGTTAGTGATTTTTCAGATACATCAAATAGATTTGTATTGTTAGGGGAACAAACACATCCTTATGCCCTATTTGATAGGTAGAGGATGAAAATCCTTACTCATTGACTTAGGTACACACTCAAATGTTAATCACAATATAGCCATCACCAAGCACACAATGGCTCTAGTCATGATGTTGTATTAGCCGACTCCAAACGCAAGTGAGGGCACGATATGACGAGTGTCTTGGGGCAATTACTTTTTGCCTTGCACAAGGATTATCACCCTTTTGGAGGTGAATCGAGTAGTTTTATCTATGAATTTTGTTGTTTATAATGGGGCAATCCATTTGAAATCATCTCCCATATAATTTCACAAGGCAAAATTGAGGTGTATAGCCCTATGAGTACCTAAATATGTGTAGTCTTGCAAGCAAGATTCAAGCAGCTCCGCTCTACACATACCCAAGCATGTTCAAGGAATGATGTCAAAATTCCATGAACAAAACTGATTTTGTCTTCTGAGGCTTTGGCCTACGAGGAAGAAATTATTTATAGTGAGTTGGAAGGGTTGGCATAAAACCTGTCCTCACTTGGGTCATTCCCAGGAGATTTTTTCCTCAACCGGTAGGCCCTATACTATTAAATAAGAATACAAAGGATTGGCGAGCGTAGGATGTCTAGATTTCTGATTCTTCAAAAGAAGAAGAGCATACTCTCCTAATCCATGTCATTTTCTCCCAAAACAATTTCAATCAAATAGTTCCTTCCCTCAAGCAATGGTGTGCCTGATTAAGATGTTCCTATTTTATGAAAACAGGATGCGTGAAAGAAAATTTGTTTTGTTCAGTTTCCCCAAAGTTAGATGATTTTCTTATTCAATTTCTGATCCAAAACTTAGACAATGATATTTTCTTGTTCAATTACCTGCAATTTTAAGTGATTTTTGTTGTTCAATTTCTGATCCAAAAATGAATTAAGCGATGTAACTTGTTCAGTTATCCCACAAGATTTAGTGACTTTCTTGTTCAATTACTGATTCCAAGAATGAATTAAAGTGTGAATTTATTTGTCCATTTATCTCCAAATTCCTTTACAAGTGTTAAACCAATGTCTGATTTTTTGATTTTCCTTAAAGGAAAAGAGCATAGTAATCTAGTCGATTTAACAAATGTTGAGAAAATGTGTTAAGTTTTGAAAAAGCTTTTTAAATGGTTAGTACTTAAATAAATTTAAAAACACCTGTGAACACACATGTTAGCCAAGTCTTCCTACTTTCTTATCAGCAACCTGTAAGAATTAGTTAGGCTGTCAAAAGATCAAACCAACAACTGGTTAAAGTGTTAGGGGTTAGGCAATGAAGTTCACAAAAATTTCAACCAGATACAATCCTAGAATTATAGGAAATGAACCAACAAACCAGACGTGAGCCTCTGCTACCAGATGCGAAAAAGTGTTTACCAGATGCGAGCCTATATTGAAAATGACCTAGGAGATCCTAGATATGAGCCTAGATTTTTGCGGTGTGAGGGTGTATCCTGGATGCGAGCTTCTGCTACAAGAAATGAGCCTGGACATGAAATCTAGGAAGACAAATTAGTGAAAAATGAAGTTGAAATGAGGAAAAATATGAAATAAAGCCCCACGGTGGGCACCATAAATGTGTGTCTAAAATAGTGCACATGTTACCTGTGACACAACACTTCAATAGATCATTGCGTTAGTGAAAATAGGGTTAGTAAAGCATGTAAATCTTCTAAAATTGATCTATTACTTTATAACTAGGAGGAGTGTGAAAAATAACATAATAGCCCTCAGATTATGCCTTCCTTAGTGACATATACAACCTAGCATAAAAGATTCAATTAAAACTAAGAAAGATCTCCAATAAACATGCATTCTAGCTCTAAAAATCAAGATTATAACAATGCATAAACATGAAAGCTAAAATGTAATATGAATCTATGTTACTCCTAACAGCGTAACAATACTTTCAATTCTAAAAATTAAGGGCTTATTTGAGCTCAAAATCTCATTCTATTTATAGAAGAAATGAGGAGAGAGAGGGGGACAAGGGTCATTAATGGAGGTGTAAAAACCATTAATGAGGTGTAAGAGACATAAATACCAAAGTAATTCATGAGGCATGGACTTGAGGAATCTCCATTAATAATGCATTAATGAGAGCACTTAAGAAGCACGGTGAGGGGTGTAAGTCCAAGCTTGAGAAGGTGGACTTAGAGGGAGTCAAGCTTGAGAAAATTGACTTTCTCAAATGGGTGGGATTCCTAATCACAAAATTAGGAATGTGACAACATTAGGAAGTGGGTTAGGATATGATTAAGATTAGGATTAGGCTTAGCATAGGGGGAATAGGTTGGGATGGGTTTGAACCCAGGGTTAAGGTGGTTGAGATAGGTTAGGTTAGGGTTTAGGGGAATATTAATGAAATAAATTATAATTAATATATTTATTCAAAAATAGGAATATTAATTATTTAATCTTTTTATTGCTTTAGATAATTAATTAGGACTATAGCCAATTAATTAGATTAATTTGGGCTAGAAGATAGGATTTTTGCAAGTGATTAGATACAATAGAGATTTATTTAATTCCTCTTAAATTAATTACCTTAGCCATGTTTGATTTGAAATGATTTTATTTAATTGATCGGTTTTCATTGGCTAAGATGATTAATAAAATTTAGTGTTTGAATCACTTAGGAGATTAAATCTGATTCGAATGAATTATGCCAGCCGATTGAAGAGTTGTCTAGACATAATTGGGGGTATGATCACACTTAGGGAAAACAGGGTCTATGGTCAGAGAAGACCAAATCCAAGTGGTTACAGGTTCTGCATTATCATTTAATGCTTTCCTCCACATTTAATTTCTGATCCTCACAATTTCTTCGATTGTATTTCCATTTCCATAAGTATTTATTCTTTCTGCACAATCTTTTCTTAAGTGACCAACCTTATGGCAGTATGAGAAAACCATACCAAAGTTTGACCAATTCCTAGACTTAGTTTTCCATTGCCTCATACAATTTTTTTCTATATGTCCATATTTACCACATGTTGTGCAACTACCCCAAGTGTTGTAAGCCCAAGCATAAGAATTACCTTGTCTTCTCAGTTGATTTACCTTTTCTTGTCCTTTAGGGTTCTAGATTTTCTTTGTATTATCCATGCATGCTTGTGATGTATGACCATGCATGTTGAAATTTTCACAATATTTATCCATGTAGGGTTTCTTCTGTGGTTTGTTAATATTTTCTTTGCATTCATGTGCTTTATGTCCATTCTTATTATAGTTATAACAATTTCCATTAAATTTAGGAGATTTTCTAGAAATACCTTTTGCTTTGCTTCGAAAAACATTTGATGTGTGGCCTGGTTTTCCACAAGGATAGAAAGAGGGCTTATTCGGCTTCAAATTTGAATATACATTCCTCTGTTCAGCTTGATTTGATGATTCTCCTTTCTCGGTATACCCTACTCTAGTATTGTTGTTCAGTCTTCTTTTGTAGTTTAGAAATTCATCCATTCTCTTAGTATTGTCTTTAGATCTCAAATCACTTCATTATGTTGTTGTATAATCTTCAACTCATTTATCATTTTTTAATTCTCTTCTTTCAATACACCAATGTCTTCTAGTTTTCTAGAAAGCTCAATATTCACTCGGTTTTCCTCATGACTCATAGCAACCACTTGATTGGTGATCTCAAAGTAATGTTGAGTAAGTCTCAATATCTCAGATTCTTTTTCTTGTAACTTTTCATTTATTTTCTTTCTTTCATCAACAACCATGTTTCTATCTTGTTCAACTTTCACTGCATCGACATTCAATACTTCAACCATTCTAACCATTTGTGTATCTTGTCCGATCTGTAGTGATTTCACTTATTCGGTAAGTTGTTGATTTCTCTCAGATAACTTTGATATGATTCCTTTAGATGCATCAGATATGCTGCCAGATTCAATTCTACATGTGTCAAATGGGTCATGAATCTCTTCTTCCTAATAATCAGTCTCATGACAACGCAGTGCCATGTCCTTTCTCTTAATCAACATCTCCCTGAGTTTCTCCTTGGCTTCCTTGTATTGATTTAACATAGATTTGTAACTGTAACTTTTGATTTTTAATAGTTTTATCAAGTGTATACCTTTCCATTATAAGATATTTTCTCTTCAGTGATTAAACTTTCTAAATAAGAGAACTAGCTTTCATACCAATTGTTGGGATAATAGAAAGGTGTGTACTGAGAGAGGAGGGGTGAATCAGTACCCTCAAAAACTTTTAAACAAATATTTGTAACCAAATGTTCTATTATAACTGACTGAGTAGATAACATTCACCAAACATGTAATGTCATTGCTGAAATGTAAATGCATGTAATGTAAACAATAAACATACATCAAATTTAAGTATACATGACACTAGTATGTTGGTATTGTAGAAAACCCCTGTTAGAAGGTAAAAATTGTAGTGGGGATGAGACCCACAAAACTTCACTACTACAGTAAATAAAGTAGCATGTTAAAGCTTAAAAAGATTAATCACTTTCGGTGACCTTACCCTGTTAGGAGTAACAATGAGATCTATTATATCTAGCTCATGTGAGGATTTAGCAAAACAAACTATGTATGCACTCGGTTAAGAGATTTATTCAAAGATGGTTAAGTCTACTCTGTTAGGAGATTTTTGGATTGTTATAATTGTCAAAGAGTAACAAAGTTGTGTGATCTACACAAATTACAATCTCTATATTTTGAATATAGATCCTTTAAGTGCATATAATTATATAACCTTACTTTGAATGATAATACCTTCTGTTCTGATCGGTAGCCTTGCCTCTTTTCTAAAAATTGAGTTCTTGCATTGTAGTCCTTGTCCTAGAAACCCTTTTTTGATCTCTGATGTCCTTATTATGGAGGCTACTTGATCATTACTTGATCAACATACAATACAAATGACATCATAACCTTACATATATCAAACTTCTTGACCTAATTAGGGTTTTACAATATTTTACATAACCTAAGATCAACGGTGTACAAGATTTACCTTGATCATCTAAACATAGGAGATATAAACAATTAATGTTGTAAATCTCTAATTAATATTCTCCTCGATCATTGTAAACCATTATCTAGGTTGGAAAAAAGTTGTTACCTAGATTGATGTACCATTACAAACTTTTAAGTGACTGCTAGTCTCCTCGGTAAGTACTTTCTCTCAGTGCTCGGTGTTCTCTGTGTATCTCGGTTCATACTGTGTGCTCGGTCTAAACTATTGCTCAGTAAAGTATTTCTTCTTGGTGATCATTGTACTCAGTTAACTCTGTATGTGGTCAGTGCACTTGGTTAACTCTGCACTTTGGTGATCATACCGACTGATTCTATCTGTGAATCTGTTACCGACTGTCAGTTTAAATGCTTGAATACTAATGATAATCTTCAAAGCTCATTTGGAGTAATATCATGGTCCATGTGTGTGGATTCCTTGGAACTATGGTTATGTTTCCTTTTTCTATAGCTTGATATCTAATGCATGTATGTTGACCCTGGACTACTACAGGAGTTGATATGCCCTTTTGTGGCTTGACTACATGTGTGATCCCTTAGTTGGATTCATTATTTGGTGTCCATGTTTGGCCTTGGGTGCCTATTATTTTACTCCCTTTTTTAGTAACATGCATTGTATTCTTATGTTTATTGCTTAATGATAGTAAATCAAATAATTCATGTTGATTATATGTGGCATCTTATTTCTTGCATTGTTATGCATTCCTCTCGTGGAGAAAATTTTATGTATCATGGTATTTATTAAAAAGAGATATGCATTGGTAATGAGGAAATAAATTATTTATTGTAATAGATCATTTCAGTTACTAACTTATGTCCCCAAATTTCTTGGTTATTAATCATTTTGGAAGAGCTATGTGGTTGTGGAGCATCTATTGGAATTGCTTGTTTAATGGAGTTATGTGAACCTAGAATTTTTTATATTGTAACCTTGCCTCTACCTATATTCAAGTGCAATAAGGCCAATGTGGTAGCAGAGATTATCTAACCCTTATGAGATGCTAGGATTTATATCGTACCTTGGTGAGCTGGGGATTGTCATATTGTTATAACTAGTTTGATGAATCCTGGTGCAAGTTATGCATACCTCATTGTGGGAAGAACCTTTGTGGTTGTTGGCCAATCATTTCTTGAGTCATTATTGTGTAAACCCTCTTGTTTTATCATGTTGAGTACCCCCTCTGAGAGATTGAGTCTCATTTTCCACCCTTTTGTGTTTATCCTTGTGGTGTAATCACCCTTGTGCATGTTGTGTTGCTTACCCAGAGAACTCATATTGTACATTCAGCATATGTTTAGAATTAGTCCTTTGACCCTCATTAGTTTAAGACCCTACATAATGAAAATTTTGCATTGCATGGAAGGGAATAAATATATTGTATAAGAAAATAATAGTGCTTCATTTTTAAAAATTATAGTTAAGCATATGATTTAGACCATTGATTATTCATTGTTTGATGTGTGTGTGCATGTTCTCTAACACTACTGGGAGGATGTATTCCTTAGTAACATGTTGTGATTACTCCCTCTTGTGTGACAGATTTCAGTCACAATGTTTTGTGAATGTAATTCATGATTGGTAGTTTTTTTTTTCTTGGTGGAGCTTTCCATGTGCTGTGTGGACTAACATCATTTTGGTATTTTCATTTCTTGGACTCATCACCAAAACTTCTCTACCTATTTCTTTGTGACATTTGTCACATTTTATTTATTGTTAAAATGTGCACATATTTTAGATTTACTATTGGAATTTATAATTTCCCCATTTGGGTTTTCTCCTTTTATTTTATGGTGACATATTTGAATGTTTTCTATTGCTGCCCAATTTTGTGTTTTGTGACTCTTTCATGTTTAATGCAGACCTCTGATAGTATATGCAAAGAAGAAAATTGTAGAGAACATACTATAGTGTGTTTGTTGAGTAGTTGTAAAAATGTTAATAAGAATTTATTTTATTTTAATTTTGAGAAAATCTTGTGTGGTACATGAAGATAAAAGTAAGTTGGTAATGATGTATGTGCTTGTTAAGTGTTAATTGATTTTAAAATGCATTGGATTGTAAATATCCTTGGTATGAATATCCATAAATGTGTTGTGAAATGAATGAGTAAGTGTAAATAATGTTAAATGAGATTATAGTCCTTGAAGTATGTGCATTTGTTAAGAATGAGTGGTTATTTTCTGCAACATCTTTGTGCATTGATTGGAATCTTTGTATAAATGCTATTTCTAGTTGATGTTCATATATATCTTAGGTGGTATTGGTTGAGCTTGAATTCATGCTTTATTTTTAGCATGCATGCTCATTGAAATTCTTGTCTACTTCTATTATGTGATCTGGAGACCTTTGAGCATTTCCTTTCTTGACATTGATTAATTCTAGACAATTGGGTGTGACTTAGTCCACCTATGAGTTTTGATTTGTGTTGTGGTTCTTGATTATCATGCTTTTCTTTTGTGCTTTCCTTTTTTAGAGTGGATGTGGAGGTTTTGGATACACTGCTATTTGTATTTTAGCGTTGGTGAGTATTCTTGATGTCTTATTGATTTGTGGGCTTCCCCACCTCTTCTTCAACTGTCATAGTGTGGAGGTAGAGAGAAACCCTTCCTAGTCTTGACACTCTCATAGTTATATTTCCTTAAGTTATATGTATATATATATATATATATATATATCTATGTGTGTGTGTGTGTGTATATATATATATATGTATATATATATATGTATATATATATATATGATATTATATTGATTAAGTTATCCTCTTCTTGGTGAGATTTCATGTTGGAGGTTTGGTTGTCAGAGGATCGCTAGTAGTTTGGTATTCCTTGTTTTAGGCTAGAAGCACAAGGTAGTGGTGGGGGTATCTTACAATTCTCAGCTTGGTTATGGATTTGACTGTAAGATGGTGTTCAACTTTTGGATTCATTTCCACCTTGTTGAAGGTAAGACCATGGTCTGATTTGGTTAAGTGACCCTAGCATCCAGCTATAGTTGAGCTCTTGGCATTGGAGGAACCATATTTCTCCTATGCTTGTTGTTTAGTTATGCTTTGAGTGTTCCTTTCAATAGGAGTGCACTAATGTGCCTTTATTTTCTGAGTGATCTTGGTTATGAGAGGTGAACTTGTACATTTGGATCCAATGGTATATATGAGTGGATGTAGTATCCCTCAGAAGAGTGCAATTTTGGTGGATAATCTTCACCTTTTTAAGATTCTTGGACGAGTTAGTGAGATTCTTGTTGGATTTAAGAATGCTTATAGTGCCCCGCCAAGGAACCCAAGAGACATTAACCTAAAACATCTTACTAAGTTTGCAGAATATTTTTTTTTAAGAGTTTACAATTGATAATGAATAATAATGTGGAAGCAATATAACATAAGACAATACATACTCACAAATGCAACTCATTTACAGATTACAAATCCCAAGGGTTCCATGACGTAGAATTACATAGGTTAACTATTCTACTAAAAGAGATTAAACAATATAACATCTTCATATAATGCAAATGAATAACAATAACACATCTCATAAATGAAACCTATATACAACTGATATCATAATGAACCAACATCCACTTCACAAGTTGTAGGGTATGTGGTAAAACCAAGTGTGAATTACAATACAATAATCCAAGAATGTCGCAATTGATATAATGATAAAAGTAAAAAAAATTAAGAAATATAAGAGAGAATCTCTAACAATGATCAACAAGAAGGCACAACTGCAACAAGGATCATCTAAGAAAAAGTCAAGAACGTCGGATCTCAATGTTAATGAGAATCATTACCACCTGACCTCGTGAAACCAAAGGTCCACTCCCACCATGCTGAGGAGATAACAACAAGCCCCACTCGGATAGCATAACCAAAGAAGGAAGTGTCGACTAAGAAAGGGGAACCTGATAGCTCTCTAACTCAAGGGAAACTGACACATGTAGGAAACATAGACTATGTCTAGGAAGGTGTCATCATATACATCTAACCCTTAAGTCTCATCCTGGTAGTCTCTATGGACGCCGACACTTAAGTTTCTATATATGGTATCAATGACTCATCAACCTAACAAAGCCATTAACTATGCTAGAACCATACCTTGCAAGGTAGAAAGCATCATCTCATCCTCTATCTTAGCCTATACAAGTGCTCAAGCATGGGTGAGGTACCATATCTTATTAATTCATTTTAAACCCCCCAATTATCTATTATGTTATCACTTGATTAAGAAAACTTACAATAAGTAATCTTGACTGTCACTTGTGGGCCCCGACACTTATTGCAAGCCACCCCTTACTACATAGCTAGATAACCTACCCTAATGCTCCAACCAAAAGAACCAAAAGAAAAAAAAAAAAAACCAAAACCATAAATACTTCTCATAAATCATAAATTAAGATAATCACCAAGGAAAATTTTGGAGCATAACAAATAACATATCATCCTATATAAGGATCCAAACTATCCATCCCATACTGGACATCTCAACAAAACAATGCAAATCCATGTATCACATCACAAGATCAATTATCATCAAAACATCACAAGAACCCATCTCCAAACATGGAGTAACATAATCCACAAGATAATCATTTAGAACACTGAACCACCATAACAGTAGAAACAAGGTGACCAATTTAATTAGGACTCAACACAAAAGTGGCCGTCACCTTTTCGTGGTAAAATAACATAATGATCAGATACTCAGAGAATACATAACATAAGAAACATATGTATACAAAATAATACAAGAACCAATTGAGATATGAAAATGGTTATAAACTTTCCACAATATAAACCCAAGTAGTAAAGTGATAAAATCATAAAATAATTCAAGTCCCAGAAGACAAAATCTCTTCTAGGGCATCACTCTACCCATAACGACAATTAGCCACAACAAAGGAAAAAAAAACTCCAATTAAAATAACATATCCATATATAATTTATCTTCTGACCAAATAATATAATTAATATTAAGTTGTATCCCAAGTTATTTATGAGTTAATTAGATTATCCATAATCCCCATTCAATTATTATTAACTTAGTATCTTATAAATATATTCCAAATCCCTTTCTCATAATCTAACTCTTAAATTTAATTATAAATTTAATTTAAAAGTAATATATAAGCCAAAATATAAATCCTTAACGATTTATGTTATAACCTAAAGATTATACTTACTTAAATAAAATATTAATCAAATATAATTTAAAAATAAAACATTAAACAAAATTAATATAAATTAATTTATAAATCAAATAATATAAATTAATCTACATTAACAATCAATAAATATTAATTATAAACATTTATAAATAAACTAATACAAAAATAAATTTTAAATAAATAATAAATAAGATAGACAAAACTCATTTTCAATTTAACCTTTATTTAAAATGATTATTAAAAGTAAATCTTAGTAATGGGGTTATGTGGCCCCTACTCCAGTTTTGTTTTTGTTTTTATTTTTGTTTTTTTGTT
Organism: Thuja plicata; assembly: GCA_018584345.1. NCBI lineage: Eukaryota > Viridiplantae > Streptophyta > Pinopsida > Cupressales > Cupressaceae > Thuja > Thuja plicata. The sequence continues at coordinate 964,837 of MU223227.1, forward strand.
TTTCTTTCTTTAAAATAAATAAAAAATAATTATTTTATTTGTTTTTTTAATTTGTTTTTTAGAAATAAATATTATATTTTTTATATTTATTAATTTATTTTAAAATAAATAAATAATATAAATACAACTCTTCTTTTATTTAATATATCTTTAAAAGATACCAATTATCATATATTCAAAAAAAAATATGTTTTCTTTTTAATTCAATAAAGAGGTCATTTCTATATATAAATATATGACAATAATTATTTACTGTATTGATGTATTATTATTAATTTTTTTTTAATAGGAGGAACATTCCAGCAAGATAAAGAATATAATTAGTTTTATTTTTATCCTAAGAAACAAATTCGTTTATTTCCTAAAACATATATTTTTAACCAAATATTATAAACGATTTCTATCAAATTTGTATGGTTTAATACAAAGAGTTTTAACAAAGTTCTAAAAAAAACCCTAGCTGATTCGATTCAAGTTTTCTAATATTTTCAAACACAACCTTAGACCGTTTCAATCACCGATCTAAAAACCCCAATATCCAATTCGAAATCACAATTTTCTAATAAAGCCCCATATACCCAGAACACCGATTTGATAGGAAAGCAAAACCACAGAGTGATATCAATAACCCTATTCTAAGATTTTAATAAACACACAATAGACAAGGAAGTACACATAAGGGGATTTCAGTATTTTAGATACATAGAAGACAAGGATCTGAATACTGACATTCAAAGGATTCAAACCCTGCCTCAAACCTCCAGTTGACAGAAGCCACAAAGAACAATCCAAAACCTTGAAAATCCTAAGCTTTCACAATATCTTTCAATCCAAAACTAGAGCCAAAACCTATGTAATTTGTGTGTACAATTCTGGCCAAATGAATCCTAATAAAGAAAATTCTACTCAACCTAGGGCTTCAAAGCTCATGCAACCCTAAAAGAAAACTCAACTGAAAACTCAAATCAAAAAATTAAAAAAAAATAGAACTCAAGTTAAAATTGAGTAAAAAGAATTAATTTATTTAATAATTGATAATTACATGCACTTTTCCAATTTAGCCAATTAACTCAAATTTTTACTTTAAATTTATATTTTAATTTTAATAAAAGAATATACAACTTTAATTGCATAATATTATTTAGTTAACAAATGATATTTTAGCATATTAATAATATGCAAATTGATAATAAAATATCAATTCATTAAATATTCTTTTAAATCTCAATTTTGGATTTAATAATTAATTAAATCCTCTATTCCCAAAATTAGACTTTTTAATTAAGTCTTTATAATTAACACGTGTATTTAATTAATTTTTATCATCATATTTAATATTTCCAAATTTAATTGAATTTAATTATTAATTACATAATTAATCTCATAATCACTTAACCAACTATGTGTGAGTTAATACACCTTCATGAAATTAGGACAAATAAATATAATTCTATGGAAAGAAATAAACAATTTAATCTAAAGAATTACATTTAACATCCATATCATTCCATGGCTCTCTAGCTAGACTTTGCAAGTAGAGTTCTCAGCCTTAATCTCTACTAGTGACCTTCCTAGAATGAGAAAATGATAATAAAATGCATGATCTAGCTCTCAATCTTCTCAAAGATGATACAAAATGGATTCAAATGCTTATGATATGCTCTCAAATCTCACAATTAACTGCTAAATGCTCTCACTATTGCTAAAATTACTCAAATTGCTCTCAAATTTCCTATAGTGATCATGCTATGCATTCAAATTTTCTAGGATATGCTTATGCTTGAAAATGGCTTGTATTTATAGTGGAATCCCAAGGGTAGGGGGTAGAGTGAATTGACCATGGGTTAATCCTTCGTTGACTTTGATCTCTCAAATGATTTGAAATAAGGGGACAATTTAAATGTTGTCCTCAAAGAGTGGGACAAAATGAGTGGATGAGATTTAAAAGGAGAAATGAGAGGTTGAGATGCAAAATTGGAGTGATCCATGTGCAAGTGTGTTCTCAATTCTCATTGGCTCTTGTATTTGTGTTGAAAAGATATTACGAATTTAATTAATTCAATCATTTAATTAATTTAGCCATGTAAGGAATAGGTTCAATTTGATTTTTGATTTAAACTATACAATTAATTGATTAAAATCAATTGTATAATCAAATTAATCCTTTTAGGCTTGCATTTAATTATTTGATTTCATGATTAATTAATCCCTTGATTTAAATTTTATTTAATCCACTTTGATTGATAAATGTCCATTTAATTGATTTTGATCCATTTTGAAGTATTTTAAACATTTTGATGAGATTTTGCTGATTTTGATAATACTAAGACACCTGGTCAATTTTGGGTGTCTACACCAACTAACACAGAAATCACATCAAACCACATGACTAGACAACATGGCGACAAAACCGACTAAACCCAAAATACCACAAACAAGCACAAAAGGAAAGGTTCACGAATGACATCACCTTGAAGAATTTGAAAGGTAGAAAATAAGATACTTCACCACTGTTTCAGTTGAATAATGGCTTAAATTGGGATTTAGACCTATCTATTATCTCCCCTCTCTTACCATTGAGATATTGTGATAGGACATGCTCATCCTAGAAATTCAGGGAGGTCGATGCCTGGTACCTGCAAATCTGCATCACAAAGTCGAGCATGTACATAATATATATAATAGATATTGATAAGGATCGATCGACTATGTAGATCTCGCAATGCAAGTAACTATGTCTCCGTCCTCTACCATATCAAACACATCATACAAAAATGTAAGATAGACATGTCACAAAGAAATATAAACTATATATGTCAACCATACACATGTAAGTATGGGGTCAGTAAAATTATCCTAACTTATACATAATCACCATGAAAATAACCAAAATATTTTGGCATCATTATTGAAATTAAATTTATGGGTGGGCACTACAATGCTCTAGATGAGCATGACGATGTTCTTTTAGCATTTTGGCATGATTTTTCTCATGTTTCCAAATTTTTGACTTGGAAATTCTTGGTTCTTTGATCTTGGAGTGATCGCGGAGGGCACTATTTGTTTTTATATGCCTTTTAATGAGGTAGAGTAGACTATGTTATGCCTCTTTTGGATGAGGTCGTGACAGATGTGTCTTTCCTAGCGCATATTGAGTTCTTGTTTAATGGATTTTGAGAGGATTTTGATGCTCTTTATTGTGTGTGGATCCTTTCAATAGTTGTGGGTGTTGGCTTGTAAGGAATTGGTTTGAAACGACCATACTTGGGGAGTAGTTATATGGCTATTCTTGCATTTCAGATGGTTTTTTGATCTCGCACTTAGTGAGCTCTCTTAGGTTTGACTTACAGGCTTCTAGGAGTAAGCCTAGTCTTTCAGGGGTGATGCAGTTCCTCCCTTGTGTGTTTTCTACATGTCATCTTGATGGATGTGGATTTGATGGTTTTATGTGTGTGTATTCATGATCATATTGGACTCGTAAGAGGTTTTTCCTTCAGGATGATATTATCTATATCATTGCATCGATAACTTGTTTATGTCTTTATGTGGGTTGTTTAAGTGTTGATGACACTAAGTCTTCTATGGTGCAGGAGCACCTAGGGTTAAAGGCCCTTCTTTGTTTTTTTTGTGCACCTTCCTAGTTATTTAGGAAAATTAGGAAGGATTAGGAACATTTTAGATTTCTTTAGAAGTTGTTCAAGTTTTTTTTGAAGTGTTTTGTTCATTCACTTTTGTAATGACCAAAGAGGGAGAAATGGGTCAAATTGTTGAATGGACACCCTAGTTTCTTAGGAGAGTATTTTTAGATTATTTTTGTGGTATAGAGGTTTTATTTTTAGGCCTCTAGGAATCCAACTAAGGCATTAGAAGAATGGGAAAGTGAAAATTGCAAGAAATGTTGAAAAAGTTGCTCATGCAACAATTTTGCAATTTTCTAACTTTTAAAAGTTGCTTGGTATGTCCTAAAAAGTTTCTTTTGTCCTAAATGGACATATGGGTCAGTTAAAATGGTTTTTGTGACAAAGGGAAGACTATTTAAGATCTCCTAAGCCACCATTTTGAGTTTGGATGTCCTTTTGTTTGAATTTTTAGTTAATAAGAAGTTGTAGACTCTGCATATAATTATATTCGAGCATTTTTAGTAACCGAGCTAGTTAATGGATTGAATCTTGATCTTTTCTATTGTAATATGTTGCTTATGATTGTTTATAAACTCTATGTGGAATGATTTTGGTCTATAGTCTTCATTTTTTAGGATCTTTTAAATTTTCTTTAAAGTTGTAATTTCCTGGTCCAATTCTGGACTGTACATAGAAAATGGCTCCTCGAGGTTCTTGAATCCATGGTGAGAAAAATGTGAATGGATGGAACTAAAGAGGAGCCACTGTAAATAAATTTCCTTTTTTTGGTAGGAGAAGATTTATGAATAAATTTTTAGCTCTTTCCCTAGGCGAGCTTGGCTATAGCTCATCTAGGGAAGAAAGAGAGACAGTTGTGAAAAAACTACAGGGTTGGATTGGAAAACACAATCCAATGGTTGGATGTAAAAAGGAGAGGTAATACAACTCTATCAGTAGTGGTAGTAGTGCAGAAGTCTAACTCAACAAGAAATGAGATCAAATGTAGCATAATACCTAATTAGCCCTACATTTAAGGATAGTGTCCCTAAGAGTTTTCAAGGATTGTATGGATGGTTTGAAGAATCCACACCCTAAAAATATTTAATATTTTGGAAAAGGGTATGAAAATATACAATTAGTTTTGCGGGTCTTTTGGGGTTTTTGTGAAAGAATCTAGAAATTGTGCCTGATTAGGGCTACAAGAAAGCATTAGGCCTAATCCTAGATTGTAAATGTTCGATGTTTGAATGGATGTTTGATGGCTTAAAATCATCAATAATGTCATGAAATGACCCAAGGAAGTAAGAAAACAACCCTGCAAGGTGTTGTGAGTGTGTTGGCATAGGTTGATAGAATTCATCTTTGATGATTTAGTGAGCATTGAGAAAGAACCTAATTGATAGAATGGATCTTGAGTAGGAGGTAGAAGTTCTTAGTGACCTGCCTCAAGATTAGGGTTGAGAGATCCCTAGAAGGTCTAGGAGAGAGGCCTTGGAATAGAGTAAGTAGACTCTAGAGTGAAAGATCCCATTCCTATTAGATTGGTATCAGAGCATAAAGATTGGGATTGTGTTGTTTGGATGCTATCTTCTCCAGAATCAGTAGATTCATCCAAGATGGTGACTAATGCTGAGCTAGAAAAGGATGTAGAAGAGAAGAAAGAGGAGAATAGACTCCTAAATGAATAGTTGGCCAATATGGAAATAAAGTTAGAAGAAGTGCAGCTTAGAACTGTAGCAGTTAGAGGAAAGGGTAAGTTAGTGGCTAAGGAAGATATAATACCAGAGCCAGACTCTATGCTTAAAGAAGAGTCATTCTTGAAAGATTTAAAAGCTATGAGTGGTAATTCCTTGGAAGGTGTGCCTCTATTCAGTGGAAAGATGGAAGCAAAAGTAGTCATGGAGTGGATAGGACTTGAAAATCACTTTGAATGTGATAACGTGATGGAGGCTCAAAAAGTCAGAATAGCCAAGACAAGATTGAGAGGGACCTCTCTCACTTGGTGGAAGTTTGTCCAAGATGAAAGGATAAAATAAGGGAAGAACCCTATAACCAGTTAGAAAGGAATGGTGGCTAAAATTAGAGAAACTTATCTTCCTAATGATTATGAGGTGCAGTTGCACAAGAAAAGATAGAATTTGAGATAGAAAAACTTAGAAGTTAGTGCCTATATAGAAGAGTTTCATAAGTTATGAATAAGGTCACATGTAATGGAGGAAGAGAGCCTAAAATTATCTAGGTATTTGAATGGTCTCCAGTGGAACATCCAAGAGTAAATTATCCTCTTAAGTCCCAAGACTATACATCAATGTTATCATTTAGCTCTCAAGTTAGAAGAGAAGCTCAAAAATAAACATGAATCAAGAAATAGGGGTAGAGGTAGAGGAAGAGATGGTAGAGGCTAGAGGGGAGGTTTTGGTAGAATGAAATTTGAGGTTAGAAACCAGAGTGAGTCTAAAATCACTGAGAATCAGGGAGAGTCTAGTAACATAAGAGGTGGTTACAACAGAGGAAGTGGCTCAGATAGAAATTTAAGAGGAAGATCTAATAACCAGGGGAGAGGATCTTATTTCTCTTCAATGAAGTGATAAATTTCCATTAGTATGGGTATCCAACTATAGGTATCCTGAGAAGATTTATTGTTGGAGATTTGATTCTGAGAGTTGATTGTTTGTATGTTTGTCATTGATGACAACCTATAATACATAGTAGTAATTCTGTATGAACTTATGTGAATGATGACATGAAGACTTGTGTGGATAGATACATGTTTTTGACATGTTTATTAAGTTATGTTCATACACACAGACCCAGATATGATGTTATGGTTAATTTGGTGAGGCCGACTCAGTGAAGCGTCACGTCTGTTCAACATTGACTTGCGCAGACTTAACATTGTTTGCATGCTTAGTTAAGCCAACTAAGATATTTATGAAGTGTTTCTAAGAGCCGACATGACCTTCTAATTTGGAGAAGATACTTATAGTAGTTCAATTGTGATACGCTAAGTGTGAATGATATGAAATGTCAAGAAAGATGTACAAAGTAGATTATCAGAGTTGGTTCATTCATCAAGGGTCTATGTGAAGAAGAAGTGAAAGATTGTAATACACTAGAACTAATCAAGACAATAGGTCTACTCTATAGTTCATCATCAAATATAGTGCATATCTTTTATACAGAAGGTTGTAGCCTTCACCATCAAGCAGTGAGCTTTTGGACAGTGAGTCCACCACCCCTAACATGGTTATTTGTAAAAGACTCCTAACAGGGTCCGACCCTTAACCAGGTCACTATACTTATTGCATTGTATTGTACAACTCCTAACAGGGTTGAAATATCTTCTAATAGGGATTACTACAAACAAGTATAGTTCATTGTGGGTGCTAATTCCCACTGGGGTTTTTACCATTTGGTTTCCCCGTAATCAAATTGTGTGTTGAGTATTGTGTTATCTGATTATGCATTTACTTTGTTATATACTAAAGGTAAAGAAGTAAAAAGGACTTAAGTAACTGATAACTGATTCACCCCCCCCCCTTTCAGTTATCCTTTGGGACTATTCTAACATTTATGCCTCACATGAAGGAGAGAAAAGGATCAATTATGTGCAAGAAGAGTCTTCTCGCAGCAAGTCAGTAGAAGTAGCCCTAGATTTAGAGATAGGAGAGAATTTGATGATCCAAAGAACACTTATCAAAGATCCCATCAAGGAATAGCCAAGCGAAAGAAGATCCTTGTTCAGAGTTAAATGCAAGGTACTAGGTAAAGTTTGTAAAGTTATCATAGATTTTGGTTCTACTGATAACATAATTTCTATGGAATCTATTGAAAAGTTAAAATTGAAAAAGATTCCTCGTACTAACCCTTACAGAGCCACTTGGTTGAATAAGGATCAACATGTGTTGGTTAATGAGCAAGATTGGGTGGAATTTTCCATAGGGAGTTATAAGGATAGATTGGTGTGTGATGTCTTACCCATGGATTTTTTCCATCTATTATTGGGAAGGCCTTGGCAGTTTGACAAAGCTACAATGTGTGATGGAGCCAAAAACTCATATTATTTTAAGAAAGATGGAGTGACTTTCACGATACAATAAATCTTGGAAGAAGGAGAAGTGAAGAAAGGGGGTGTTGATGGGAATTCGTGACTGGTCTCATCAACAAATGATAAGTTGTCACCAGGTATCAGGGTACTGGCCAACTTCACCTGTAAAGGTTGTCTAGAGAATAAATTCTTTGGGCCTTCAAGCACCTAAGTGTTGGGTCTCGATGGTGTGGGGAGCTAAGTTGGGTAAGTGACTATTTTGTTCGAGGGGATAGATAGTTTTTGACTCATCTTCTTCAGGGATTTCAGTGATAGGTCAGGGTTTCCTGCAAGCACACATAAGTTTACCAAATAAACAACAAAAGAAAGATCAAGGTTAGGAGTTCATTATTCTACTTATAGTCATGCAATATATCTTTAACATCAACAATGCTCTAATGAACTACACTAAATACTAAATGTATACAGAACCATCAGTTCATACATATTCAATAGCAACGGGAAATGAGATCATCTAATCTAACAAAACATCAGAGAAGAGGACATTAGAAACTTACAACACAAAAGAGATATTGCTAACTCGGAGATCAGAACACCAACAACATCATTGCCAAAAACTCTTCCTTCTTCATTAACAGGGCATTCTAGCATCACTAGTTTGTACATCAATGGCTCCAAGGGAACATCTAACAACTAAGAACTACTGAGCCTTGAGCTCCTGCAACTACTAGAAATGAAGAAAACTACTTGCTATTACTTGGACTGCAAAATCATCAATTTTGCCAACCCTTGAAATGAGGTCAGACTTATTATTTATACACATGGTTTTCCCAAAAACTAACCTAATCTATCAGCACACTTAACATTAAAATACAATATCTGGTGGCCAATACTACCTACACCACTTGCAATCACCTTGAAAAGAGAAGAGGTCTGAAAAGACAGAGGAAGAAGACAAGAAGAAAGGATGGAAGAATAAGCATCAAGAAGAGTGCCAGAGTAAGAATAGAAGAAATCTGATCTTCCTAAGGTTCGAGGCTACATGCCTCATCAATGCAAAATGTGGCTCACTATCTTCAATGCACCAGGTAGTTAATGCTAGAGTGGTGCCTTGGGAAAATCACCTGTCAGAGCCATCCCTCTATCTGATATGCCTTATCAGGCTCACCTACTTTCTAACCCCTTTATTAACTATTGGAAAATGACCAGTCAGCTCCAGGGAACCTAGACACGGTTCATTGAAAGAATACAAAACTTCAGATCCATAATTCTGGAGTCCAGGAGCCTACGCTCCAAGAATAATGAATGCTCAAAAATGCACCCTACTGGCAAAAATCTCAAGAGTTCGGAGAGATCTACTATTCCTTGTATTCCTTAAATGCTTCTAGGAGCTAGACAACTCCATCCTCATTAATGTCTTTGATGTCGGCCCAGTGGTACTTGGATGCCTCCATTTTTTCACCCAAATCTGGGGTGTTTCCTTTGAATTTGGTGGCCATCTTTACAGCATCATGGGCCTGCAGCACCATGCGAGATATGCATGACATCTTTGCTCCATCCATTCCTTCTGGGGATTGATATCGAGACTCCATTAGCTTGTTAAATTTCCCTACAACATATTCCTCTGGAGTACACATTTCAATACTAAAGGGATTGACTATTGAAACCCTTATAACAAATATCTTGTATAAATTTAAAGAATATTCAACCTCTGGAACTTTTTCCCTCAGGGCCCCTACCAATTGCTTTCTTATCTCTAATTTGAGATCAAGTTTGGAGTGCTGGACCCGGATGAAATCAAAGGCCTCTTCCCCCAAAATTTTGGCCTCGGTCATGGCTTCCTCTCCAAGACCCATGAGTTCTCCCAACTCACTCATCCATGCCTCATATTGATTGGTCTCTCCTTCCTAGAGAGAAATGGTATTTTTGACTCAGTGCAAAATGTTATCTGTCACGTACAGGTCCGGGAGTGTTTCCACTAGGAAATGTCAGCCATTTCCTACCTGTTCGGCCACCCATTCGTCGACTGCCTGTGATTTCTTTTCCATGTTCCTTAGTACATCCATGTAACCTTGTGGGATCGATGCTTTGGATGTAGAAGTTTCCAAGGGGATGGAAGTTATCAGTTGTGCTAGTTCTGTCAAAATTCTAAGGAGATTTGCACTCTTTTATTTTTTCTCCTTCATTTTTTGGGCATGTTTATCATAGCAGGCCTCAATCGTCTGGCTAGCTTCTTTCTGCAGGTCCAATTCACCCTGCTTATCCCTTTTCCCCAGAGGTACCTCTATAATATCATATTCTGCAGCACTCACCACTACTTCCTCTTTGTCTGGGGGAGTTGTTACAATGACCGTGACTATATATCCTCCTGGACCAGTCCGAATGGAGTGGAGTGTCTGGGCCTTCTTAGAGTCCACCAACCATTATGGTGGTGGGGTTAGTTTTGCTACTAAAGCTTGATCATTGGTATCCCCTCCAGGGTTCTGTTGTTCACCCCCAGCATTTAGAGTCTCATCAGACTCTTTTTCATGGTTCCTAGGATTATTTGCACCATCCACCTTTCTGGCATCAATATTCTATGTTTTTGTATGCATTCGGTATTTAGTGTAGTTCATTAGAGCATTATTGATGTTAAAGATATATTGCATGACTATAAGTGGAATAAGGAACTCCTAACCTTGATCTATCTTTTGTTGTTTATTTGGTAAACTCATGGTTTCTTGTAGGAAACCCAAACCTATAACCAAAATCCCTGAAGAAGATGAGTCAAAAACCAGCTATCCCCCAAACAAAATAGTCACTTGCCCAACTTAGCTCCCTGCACCATCAAGACCCAACACTCAGGTTCTTGAAGGCCTGGAGAATTTATTCCCCAAACAACCTTTATAGGAAAAGTTGGCCCGTAACCTGGTACTCGGTGAAAACTTATCATCTATTGATGAGACCGGTCACAAAGTCCAATCAACAAAAACTGGAACTAGAAGGAGAGCATGAGCTCATCCCCTTTGGAAGATTTTATTTTACACCACCCAAGGGTTCCCCAAGCCATATTTTTAGGAACCAAGATTTCAGCAGGATAGGGTCTTTTTCGCCCTTGCATTTTGAAAGAATCCTTTGGTCAACCCCTAATCCCAGAAATTTTGTTGAACTCAAGCCTCCCACTTGAAAGAAGAGGACCCCAAAGACCAAGCAGCCAGCCAACCTTATCTGTGTATTTGCTACACCTTAGAATACCCAAGCCCCTCAGATAACCTCAGAGACTAATGCTCAACCTAGCCAAAATCTAGCAGCCCCAATGGAAACCTACTTGGTAACACTGGGTCCCCAATGGGGCAGTTACTTAGCGCTACCAATTATCTTCCTCTGCATCTAGGCCCAAGAACTATAGAAGAACACCTCCAGGCTTATAATAATGCCATGAACTGACACTGAGTGCAGCATCAAGATATTGTGACCCAAATGTTCCCTCTATCCTTGGGACAGAATGAGTTAAACTGGTACCTCAACTTGCTGGCCAACTCCATCAACAGTTGGCAGGATATGGAAGATGCCTTCCTGGTGGCCTTCCACATTCACGTGGACCCAATGTGGTCTCACTGCTAGTTTATCTGCATCAAAAAGGAACTGAACGAACCCCTTGCCACATTCAACCATCAATTCCAACATGCCTTGAAGTGGTGCATGGGCCCCTTCATCCCATCCACTGATGTAACCATCCAGACATATCTGAGTCCTCTAGATCCCATTGTTGTCACTCTCCTTTCGAGAACCACCACCGCGAATGACCAGGATACTGTATCAAAGGTTTACAACTTAGCCTTGGAGTTGTCCCAGGGTTTGAGAAAATCTCCTGGTGGGATTGGACAGAGCCTACCATTCAACATGATACCCAGTAGAACCTCTTACTTCTTTTGTTTTCTTTTTTTTTCTCTGGCCTTTGCTTCTGCGGGGTCGGTGTTGTGTCCCCTTTTGGTTCTCCTTGCTCTGGGGCCCTGTCCCAAAGTGTTTGTCTTCTTTTTTCTAGCTAGATTCCAGACTCTAGGATTCTCTGTCACCATTTCCTCTTTTGCTAGAGGGTGCGATTGCATGGAATCCCCAGGCCCGAAGTTCAGAGGTTTTCCTTTTCTTGGGATTTGTGAAAGAAAAGAGCAGGATATGTTTTTACCCTAAAAGTATAAATAGGTTTCACCAGTCATTGTTACATATACCGTGAACAAATTATCTATATAAATTCAAGGCGACTAAGGAAATTAAATATCGATTAAGTATCAATTTCTCTCAGTGCTTAGCAGGGCTTAAACAACAATCAATAGTTGTGCATTCATGGTCGTTTGTGGCTGGTCAGTTGCAGAGCACCTCCCATGCTGGTTCTCCCACATTCTTTTTGTTCTAAGGTAGGCCCTTCTGGTTCTTCCCTCGTGCTTCCTATTTTTGTTTGGGCTTATTTTTTTCTTTTGGCTCTGTCCTCGTTTCTATTTTTTTTTTTTTGGTTTTTCAGTCTAGTCTTGTTGTCGCCTCCCATTGGTGGGACGGCTTTGCTAGAGGGTTTTCCACCCTCTCTGCAGTTGTAAATTAGTGTAGCACTTGTATATACCCTATACATTTTGTAATTATCTATAAATAGCTGTATATAGGCTTGTTTTGGATCAGCCTACGAGTTGCGCCTTGGCCCTTTTTGCACTTTGGCCCTCTGTGTAGGGATTTTTATACATTCTTGTATATCCTTCATTCTTGTTTAGTGGTGAGCTCATCATGCTCTCCTACATGATGTCCACATGGTTCAAACTCAGCACCTTCCCTGTTTGAGCCACGGTGGTTTTCTCTCTCCTTTGTCAGCTCAATCTTAATAGTGGGTTTAATTCTCCCAGACGTGAGCATTCAAAACTGGCCCAAGTGGCATTCATGCTCTCGCGTGTTCAGACAGTTGTCAGTGTTAATGCCATTACTCCCTTTACTGCATGACTACGTGGCACTCCCATGTCAGCCTAGTATGGGTAATTTCTGGTTAGGTTAATAACGGTTAGTTTTATGGACTTCGGGTCCCAAGTTCCCCTTTGGTCTTTATTTCATTTCATCACATGAGCCAGAATCGCCAGAATCTCAGGCATAGATCAAATCCCTAATTCATTTCATTATATATATATTTTTGGGGTTTGATGCAAACTAACACCATTTTCAGGATAGATGTGAAGCGGTGGTGAAATATCTAGGATCCAAAATTTTGTTATATTATCTATGCTGACAGTCATCCAATCTTGAAGGTTGTCAAAAATCACTCACCAATCATGTTTGAAGCGTCAGCATCTTCCCCACCCAGGAGCCTAGAACTCCCCACTACTGCTTCAACTAGGGTAGCTGTCTGGACAAAGGCTAAGAAAGCCTTAGAAAAACTCCCACTGTCAATGAAATATTTGAAGGGAGAAGCCATTCTGGGATCGAAGTTCAATTCCAAGCTTCAATTGGTTACCGACACAAGTGTCAGAGCATGGGCAGAAATGCAGGCCCTGGTAAAAATAATGTTCATACAGCACAAGGTTGGAGATCTTATGGCACTCAATGTGGCCACCTCCTGAATCCTTAAGGCCACCTTCTTCCCCTACTTAGTATGGGCTCTAGAGCTCATCCTCACACTGGCGGAACACTAAAATGTAGCCATCTGGGCTATCATGCTTGTCACTCCTATTCTAACAGGTTATCCAACATCCATGGTGTCTCTGGAAGCCGTAACATTCTCTTTGGGGCTAGGGATCCCCCAGTTTGCCAATGCTACAGTTATCACTCAGACACTAGCACTGAATGAATTTGAGATTCTCCCTCAAGTGGCTCGGCAATACCTCAAAACCAACTAGCTTAAGACTCCTAGAAAGTATTACAAAAAGATGAAGATGGAGATCCCCCAAACAGAATTCAAAGAGAGTATACAAATAAGGATCATCACATTATGCAGATTCTTTGGAGAGTCTCATGCTTGGGAATTCTCAGCGCAGATGTATTACTTCTTGTTTGGCATCACCTCTGGTAGTCAGACTTTCAATTGGGAAACAATCATCGCCAATCACGTAGACGCCTAGCTCATCAGGGTCACCCGGTCCCTTAAATTTTACATGACTTCTTATGTCTTGTGGGCACTGGCACAACAATGCCCCATCACTAGGGGATTACTCACTATTGGTGAGCTCGGGACTGACAAGGGCCAAAATGCTCCATGGGACTATTTCCCACAGATACAATAGGGGGCCAATTTCCCCAATTTTTTCAAAGTAAATGATTCTTTTGTTTACTATAATATTCTTACACCCACTCAGGATGCCGGATGTTGGCTTTCAAAAGAAGCAATGACATTGGTCAGCAATTATGTCCACTATTATATTCAGTTCAAGAAACACTCCTATATTTGGGTGACTAGCTTCTCCGGGAAACCTTACCTATTACCCAAACATTATGGGGATAGGATAATTCTTTTGGAATATTGAAGACAAATTCTGGAGCTGCATGCCTTCTTCGCATTGAGGGTCACTAACTGTATAGTCAGAAAATGGAAGCACTTCCATGGTAGACTAGTTTAGCCTTCTGATTAAGTGGTTTGGGATCATATCAAGCACCTTGAATGGGTTCCTTACTTTGACCTGGCTTTCCCCCTATTTTGCCTTTCTTTCCACTTCTTTCCATCCAGTTTTTGGCATCCTGGACTGTAGATCTAAGGTCTTTGACCTCACGGTCAGGGTCAACCTTTTGGGTCTATGTCGACCTCAACCCTGACCTAGGTCAATGTCAACCTTGAACTTGGCCTAGGTTAAGGTTGACCTAGACCTTGAGCCAGGGTTGAAATCTCAGGGTCCCACAGTTTTCAGATGTCGGTCTTTGCAAAAAGTTATTTCCCACTTTCGGGTCGGCTGTTTCGGGTTCCAAAGTGGTGATTCCTAAATTATATTTAATATAGGTCCACTTCTAGGGGCATGGGTCTAATTGGAATTTAATTCTCCTATGTTGGCCTCCTTAGAAGATTGTGCCCTAGTTTCATATAAAAGGAAGCCTTTCTCTCTCATTTTCTCTAAGTCTTCTAAGTGCAAAAAGCTCTAACCAAGATTTTGTCAAGAAGCAAAAGGTTCAAACATCCATTGTTCTACATGTTTCCAAGCTTTCAAGGTGTTCAATTCTTCCTCTCAAGCATTCAATTTCTCCATTGAAGATCAAGGATTCAAGCTTTCAAGCCTTTGAATGGATTAGGTTCAAACATTCAAGATTCATCATTCAAACCATAGATCTAGCCATCATGATGGTGTGATCTTCCTTTAAGATCCTTTGTGCATCCTCAAGACTCTTTCATCATCTCTTCAAGGTGGATTCCAAGCATACAATCATGGAGTTTTATGGTTTCTAAAGTCCATGCTTTCATATTTACATAGTTGTCTACATTTGAATTACAATTGCATATCTATTTCAATATCATAGCTTCATTATTAGATTCAATTCTACTCCTTGTTATCATTCTATATTTTATTGATTTAAAGGTTAATTCCTAAATTGGGGTTTCACTAAGGCAAACCCCTCCCCCCCAAAAAACAAACCTTTTTTTTATTGTAGGTACAGGTTCAGGACTGCAGATTTGAACCTAGATCTGGATACCCTTTTTAGCGAACTATCAGGATCTACGAATAGGTTTTTTGTCAGACCTATGCAGGTCAAGGTCGAGATTTTTGGGTTAGGGGTGACATTTGTGGGTCAAGGTCAACCTTTTTTACAAGATGGTGTCAGATCAAAAAAATATTTTTGGGTTTTGTTTGTCTCTGCGTTTCTTTTCCGAATCATACTTCATATTTTCCAGAAATAGAGTACAGACCTCAAAAAACAACATTATTTGATCTACAATATTTCAGGGTTAGTGTATTTATCCTATCCATTTCAATTCACATCCTTAAACATTATAGATATATTCATACAAACACATTTTAACAGGGAAACCTAGGATCTTCTTCTTTATTCTTATTTCCAATAGATTGATTCATTTATGCATTGATCCTTTTTGGGTTGATCAATTTGGATCCTTCCTTTGTGCATTCAAGAATAAAGAGGAATGTCTTATTTATCCCTCCACTCTAAACATTAAATGTAAGGTGATAAGTGATTTGAGTATTAAAACACTCTTATTCTATCAACATCATTTTCTTACCTTGCACTAACATTCCGTTCCCAATAACCTGCGGGAACTATACTTGTAGCCTCACAACGGTGAAAGAGGCCGATGGCGAACTAAGGTGTTTGGGGCTGACAGAGCTTTACTTGGACCAGAAGGATTTTGATTCACTAGATAAGATAACAATGACACTTCTTTGGGTAGTGGACTCCCACAAGCCTCACATTGAAGATTTTTGGGCAGACTGAAAGGATGACTTTGAAGTTCGAAATAGACATTTCATCGGTATGATGCAAGGTATGATGAAGCGCCTCAAGCTTCAAAATTTTCCTAAGGAATTTTTGGACACTGGGTCCATAGAAGACCCATAGTACAAGGCACAAGGAGTAGACAAAATGGCTCTCCCTCAGGTGGACTGGGATACCCCGGAAGGCCCAAAAAATGAAGACATCACCCATGTTGTAATTGAATGTAGTCATACATATTTTTAGAAGGTGTGTCTGAAAAGTATGCAAAGAGTTGGCCCATCTTTGCAGGGATGCATTCCTAGGGATAAAACCTCTCCATAGGACAAAGATAGAGGAAAGAGAAAAGTTGGGATCCCGCCCTAGGTTCCATCCATGGTTCTCATCGTGGAACAATTGCAGCTTCAACTGGTAGCGTCCCACCAAATGAAGGAAGCTATAAGCACCCGGCTGGGCATCCCAATTATTATACTGGAACATGCCATCCCTTTCAACTCCCCTTCACTTGCAGAATTAATGGTCTGGGTAATTGTGACAGGAGCGGAGGAAGAGAATGCAGCTATTTTGGATGCCAGGCACCCATTGGTGACAAAGAGGAAGAAAAAGAAAAATTTTCCTCAACCAAGGGTGGAGATAGACCTTAGGATGCCCAACATCCCAGACATTCAGGTAATCTCCTTGGACTCCCCTAAGCTAGAGAACTGACCAGAGAATCCCCCGGATACCTCCCCTCTACATGATGACTTTGATGATATATTCAGGACAGACAAACTTGTGAATTTACAAGGGGATATCAGGAAGGCAGTAGAGGAGATAGCCACCCAAAAAGAAGAAAGAGCTCCCACTGATGGGGAGATTTTGGAGAAAGAATTTTTTGTGGAGTAGGAACTCCAAGCAAAAATGGAAAAGGAATCAGAATATGTGGACATCCCAAATGTCCAGGAAATGCCTGTCTTGGAGACCGAAACAAAGAAGAGGCCAATACAAGGTGAGCAGTCATCTTTGGCTAGGGGAACCAAAACTATGGGAATAACCATAACCTTAGTTTCCATGCTCCACACGTGTTTTCCCACCCAAGGTAGCACAACATTCAGCCAGGTGATTCCAGTGATATTACAAGTAGATCCAGTTTGGACACCTTCGCCACCTCTAGAGGATAAGCCAATGGAGGAGGATGTCCCGGCAAATGATGTCAGAGAAGAAAAACAACAGTAGTAGCAGAAGGAGGGGGAGAACCCCAAAGATATTCATGTTGATTCTGTTATTACCCTGCATACTCGTCCCTACATTTTGTGTGCAAAATGTTGGGTCCCCCTTTTTTTTGCTTTTGGCTCTTGCAAAGTTTTCTTTGCCCTTGTTTCTTTTGTTTCCTTCTACGGGTTTTTCTTCCCAGAGGGTTTGTTTTGTTTTTTTCTTTTTCCTTTCATGTCTCTGGGACCCGGTCCCAGAGTTGGTTGTTTGCTTTCCAGAAGCTGGATTTTGGACTCCGAGATTCTTTGCCATGATATCTCCTTCTTGTAAGAAGACATGGTCATATGGAATCCCCGAGCCCAGAGTCCAGAGGCTCACCTATTCCAAATTTCATGGAGAGAAGGTAACTTTCTTTTTACCTCGGGTATAAAAAAGATTTACATGTCATTTTCACAGTTACTGCGATTAAAAATACTTAGAGTTCAGATTGATTCTTTGGCAATTTGAGTGCGTTTAAGTGTGAATCTCTCTAAGCTTAGTGGATA
The DNA here is from genome assembly GCA_018584345.1 of Thuja plicata. NCBI lineage: Eukaryota > Viridiplantae > Streptophyta > Pinopsida > Cupressales > Cupressaceae > Thuja > Thuja plicata. Next base: position 982,620 of record MU223227.1, read on the forward strand.
ATGACATGTCGATCTTTGGTAGCTATTTGTGAGCATTGGAGGTCAAAACTATTGCAGAGCAGTCTTAGTGCCTCTTCCCTTCATCGTTCTTTGGATTCACAGGTTGGTTTCTCTGGTTCTTGCCCTTCATTTTTGTTTGGTTTGGTTTAGTGATTTGTTTTGGATTTTGTTTCATTCTATTTTTGTGTTTTCTATCGCTTGGTCTACCACCCATTGGTGGGTCAGCTCTGCCAAAGGGTTGTCTGCCCTCTATGCAGCTGTATGATAATGTATATGCCTATACATTTTGTGTTTTGTTTTAGGGTAGCTGCTCTGCATTCTGTTGTGGTGTATATTGATGTATATTTTCTATATTTTGCATGTATATATGCCTCAGCCCTCAGCCCTCTTGCACATTTATGTATATTATGTAGATATTTTGTGTATATCCCTTAGATCTTGCAAGTTCTTCATGCTCTATCATGTTTTTTTTCCCCACGAAACAGAGCTTGATGAGACAGAGTCACCACGGTTTGAACTCAGCACCTTGCTAGTTCAAACCATGGTGACTTTCTCTCTCCTCTGTCTTGTCACATTGATGGCACGATTAATTTCCTACATATGGCATTTAAAATGCAGCCAATCTAGCATTCAATTTTACCCTATGTTGGCCCACTTGTCCTAATTAATGCCATAACTGTCTTTATGCCACCTTCCATCTTACCATGTGCCAGCGCACATTAGCCAAAGTACATCTCATTTCTAGTCACATCAGTAATGGCTAGTTCATTTGGACTCTAGAATCCAAGCAGGATCTTGTCTCCTACTTTTCCTTGTCACCGTGTCTGCACACCCCAAAATTCTTAAGCCACGTTCATTTTTGGATGCTTCAAAAATTTTGATGTATGTACTAACATTTGTTTGGTAGGTGCGGGCTGGTGAGGAATCTCCTAGAGTTACAATTCATGTTTAGATATGTTTTGATAGTTTTTTGGTCTTGCAGGTTGTTGATAAACTGATTGAAAATGTCTGACGATTTTGCACCTCCAGATAGTCTGCAACTACCAACTACCTCCACCCGGGCAGCCAAAAAATCAAAGATTGAGAGAATGTTCGCAAAGCTGCCTTTGACCTCCAAGTATCTGAAAGATGGAGGTATTTCAGGCTCCAAGATTGACTCCAAAGCTTAAGAGATAACAGAGCCGGACCCTGGGACTTGGGCCAAATTGTAAGGTCTAATCTAGACCACTTACAGGTTGAAGGAACAAGGAGATAAGATAGCCACTTTCCTAGCTACCTCCAGCATTATAAAGGCTGCAAACTTTCCATGCATGGTCCAATCACCTAAACTTATCAGGCAGCTAGCGGCATTGTATAATGCGGCTAGTCATTTAGTTTTGCTTCCAGATCCCTGGCCACTGCAATATCCCGCCACCATCATCACATTAGATGCTCCCACCTTTGCCTCCAGGTTGGGAATTGCACAATTCAAAGGGTCCACAGTAATCACCAGGGCCAACTCACTAAAGGAATTTGGTGAGGCCAAAATCATTTCCCGACAGCACCTCAATAATCACTGGTTAAAGTCTCCAAAATGGGACTATAAGAGGATGAAATCAAAAATTCCCCACGTGGATTTCAAGGAGCCCATTCAAGCGGGCATAATATTTTTGTGCAGAATCTTCGGATGGCCCCACACCCGAGAATTTTTAGCATGGATGTATTACTTCTTATATTGCATAACAACACACAACAAGAATTTTAACTGGGTGGCAATTATATCTAATCATGTAGATACACAGATGAGGACCGTCACATAGAATTCACAATTTTATATGACATTATATGTTTTGTGGGCACTGGCACAGCAAAGGCTAGCTTTTCAAGGCCTGGGAACAGTCGGAGAACTCAAGAATGGCCCAGGACAAGTCACACCTTGGGACCACTATCCCCAATCACAGTGGGAGCTCAGCTTCTAGAATTTTTTTCGGTTAAATGATGCCTTCATTTACCACAACATACTCACACTTACCTGAGATTCCAGGTACCGGCTCTCATAGGTAGCAATGGCACTGGTCAATTCCTATGGCCGATATTTCATTAAACTTAGGCATCACACTTATATCAGGGTGACACGCTTCAATGGGAAGCCCTACCTCCTTCCCCCGTATTGTGGGGATAGGATTATTCTTTTAGAGTTCTATAGGCAGATGATGGATCTGCATGCCTTCTTCACATTGAAGAAGGTCATCAACATCCCATTCCCATTTTTTTGCGGGGATTACACATGCAGCCTCACCATGGCCTGGGAGGCAAATAACAAGTTAAAAGGGTTGGGGCTGGTTGAATTCAACCACACCTGAAGAAATTATGATCCCCATGGCAAGATTGTCGTAGCACTACCTCAGGCATCCCCCCACACAAAGATGATATTGAAGACTTCTGAGTGGACTGCCAGGACAAATTTGATCTTAGGGCCCGACAACATACAAGAATGAGCAAAGGGCTCATGGAAGCGCTAGACCTTTGGACTTTTTTGAAGGGTTTCAAAGATGGCAGGCTGCTGGAAGATCCAAAATACAAGGGACAAGGGCTAGAAAAATTGGACCTCCCTCCAGTGGATTGGGCCACTCTGAAGGATTTAACGATTGAAGGGGTATGCAGCCCCATCATAGAAACAAGTCACAGGTACTTTTCTCGAGTGTGCCCAAAGAGCACCTGTAAGAAAGCAATAGTCAAGAAGACCATTCCTTCTTCAGCCGGAACCAGACCTTTTTCATCCACCGTGCCCACTAAAGCAAGTGGAAATAAAGGAAAACAAAAAGAGGAACTCACGGTGCCCAAGGAACCTCCTCAGATTCCCACACTTTTGATGGCCAAATTACATGATCAGATGTAGTCACCAAAGTTGGCCAGCCAAAAAATTAGCATACAAGTGGATGTCGGTCTCCCAATCACTCCAATGGCATCTACTTGCCCAACTAGACCCCCCTCATTGGCAGCAATGATGACTAAACAGAATTTGGCAGAGGTAGAGTCTTCTAGTATTCTGGATATCAGGGCTTCTCTTACTAGGAAAAATAAAATAGCTATGACCCCATGCCAAGCACCGCCCTTGGTATGCCCAAGAAGCCCCCGGTGGATGTAATTTTGGATTCTCCTGAACTTGAGGATATCTCATACTCCTTTCCACCACATGATGATTTTGATGATACCTTCTTGGTGGAGAAGCTTCTAGAGATCCAACTGGGTGTCTGTGTTGTAGTAGAGGAGATTGAGGCTGAATATAAAGAAGAGAACCCTGTAGAGAAGGAAATTATTGAAGAAGAAGATGCATCCGAGCAAGAGGCTCAAGGAGAAACCCAAACAAGGCATGAACAAGAAAGGATACCGGTCCATAGGACCACGGATTTTCTAAGGCAACCTACACTTGAGCCATCGATGGAAGGAGAACCCAGACCCCAGGGAACAACTGTATCTCCAACCATCATGCTTCAGGTGCCTTTGGAGACTTCGGGTGACCAAGTTTCCTGAAGTACTTTCAGTGAGCTCGTAACAGTTTCTGCCTTGTTAAAGTTTGGCTAGCGACCTCACCCATGTCCAGAAGATGTCCCAATGGAGGAAGAAAGTATTGCAGAGGATGAGGCCAATAAGGCCCAAGAATAGCAGCAACCAATGAACCAAAAGGTCCTGAAATAGGAAAATGAAGAAGCTGTCGATGCCACCAGGGAAGATGAAGTCCCTGAGAATATAGAAATTGAGACTGGGGAAAATATTCTGGGTGATTTTACAGAAGACGCCAGTACGGCAGACAATATCAAGGATTCTAGAGAATAAGAAATAGAGAAAAAATAGGAAGCGAGAAAAGAACGAAAATAGGAGCAGGAAAAAGAGACCCAGGATAACATAGACTCAGGGAATGCGCTGTTGGATTTAGAAATGGATCCTAATGAATAGGAATTGGCAGCCAAGCCACCCTAGCCACCCCAATGGCTGGTAGAAACCAAGAAAAGAAAGGCTCTGATAGCAACTACAGGTGCTCCACTATCACTGGCCGAGATGATGGCCAAGAATACTGAGACAAAGAAGCCCAAAAGGGCGCGGGTGATCCATACTCTCTGAACCAACCCAGCAGGCAACACCATTGTGGTCATCGTAACACCCCTAGCAAATGCATATGCAGCAACCGCAAGGCCCGAATACTATAGTATAATAGAGGTAGAGCTAGGGAAAAGAGACAAGCAAGGAGAACTAGACTTGCTGAAGGAGGCTACCTAGGCGATAGAGGCCCAGTATACGAAGTAGGGATAGAAGCTACAAGAGGAAAGAGAGAGAAATGCCAATCTCCTCACACTTCTGGTAGAATTAACATGACCTTTGGCCTAAGTCCACCCCGAAACCCCCTTTTCTGGATTACCACTTGCACACGGCGATGTGGACTCACTGCGCATAATGAAAAAGAAGGTGCAAGTAGTGGACGGGTGGGCAGCCAAGAAAATAGCAGTGATGAGAAAATTTCTAGCGGTGTCCCTCCCAGACCTATACATGGTCAATCTCACCCTTAGCCATGCAAGAAGCTCTACTCAGGTATGGGAGTTAGACTTAGAGAAATATGAGAAATGGAAAGCCAGGTTAGAAGAGATCCACAACATTGGCAAGGAGGTTTCCACAAAGTCTAGAATTTTGGGAGAAGAATCATATGATTCCCTCGAGGTCCAGTACTCCAGGCTTGCCCTCAAATTGAGGTTTGTAAGGAACTGGTTAAGACCTTAAAATAGAATTTGACAGTTGCCCAATATCCCTTGGGTTTATTCAAGACATTCGTGGTTGGGGTATCGCAAGTTGATCCCTTCACCACCGGAACATGTACCCCAGAGGACAATGTCCTCAGTAAGTTTGACGAAAGGATTGTTAGAAATACTGAGAGGGGGGGGTGAATTAGTGTTTGTCTATTTATTACTTTTCAGCAACTTAAACATAAATCAAACATACATTTAATGAAGCTTAACATAAGAACTCATAACACATGATATGATTATGGGGAAACCCTGATTAGAGGAAAACCCCGGTGGGAATTAGTACCCACAAATATTGTACTAGTATAATGAACATGTTAAAGTTCCTTTGCCTTGTTTGAAGCAGTCTGTACAATATGAGTACAATGACCTGGTTAAAGGTTTGACCCTATTAGGACTCTTTTACAAAACCCTGTTAATGTTATATGGCTCACTGCCTAGGCTCACTGCCCAATAGGATGAAGGCTACAACCTTCTGAAAGTTGATATACACTATATCAAAAGTGAACTATTGTGATAACACTATTGTCTGATCAGTTCTGTGTATGCGTGAATGCTCTTACTCTCTTAAAGAGCTATATCATATACTGACTTCATCATGCTACTCTTCTATAACTTCCTCTTACATTATAATCAATACTTGTAATATAACTTTACATTACATACTTATATGTTCATATCCGAATAGGCGCGACCCAAAACAAGACTCTAGTCAGCCCTTAAACAAAATACACAATGCTTCCAAACAAGTCGGCTCAAGCGTGTTTACAAAAATTCTAATTACATCATTACAAACATATAATCAAAGATGCTTAGCCATTACATAATAAAATAATTTACGATGATCAAAACACTAGTCGGCTTCTATGCTTTATCTTCTGGACTGCTGGTTTACTGATCTATCTGTAACTTCTCTGTACTATTGTTCCATACTATGCATGTCTGGATGTAGTATGTACACATGTCATAGAACATATATCTAAACACACATATGCTGACTCGATCTCTCGCACGTGCGCTGATGTGCTGATCGCTGAATATCTTTGTCTACTCTATTTCCATACTTAGTCATTTTTCCTTCTGAGTTATCTTTGATAGAAACTTAGTATGACTTTGTTTCCATGATGACAATACAAAATGAGTCATGCATCCTCTGGAATTCAACTTGCCAACAATCTCCCCCTTTGTCATTTATGGCAACAAAGGTATGTGGCCAAGTTTCTCAAAATGACTTAACACAAAAAATAACTGTATATCATAACATCTTATTGATATATACATATACTACTTCTCATATATACACATTCTATATTACTCCCCCTTTGACATTAATGACAAAGGTGTACAAAAACTTGTAATTCTTCTACATACTTACTCCATGTAAACTTCAAGGTACACAATCTGAAGAGATTGGATCTCTTTCTGCCAGAATACTTTCATTGCATCAATTGTCTAAATATGCACACATAGGGCATATGTTAGTTTCTCCATTTTCATTAGATCCATGCAAGGACCTTGATCATATGTCATAATGGTGGCATCAATCTATTTGATGATCTCAATTAGGACTGCTAGAGATGGTGCAAGTGCATTTCTCAACTGAGTTTGTCAGAGTCTTATCTTGTTGATTTCCAACTTAGCCTTCTCAATCTTGTCCAACTTTCCTTGATAGACATTTTTACAGATGTTCATGTCTTGTGTGGAAGTTTCAACTAATTTTCTGATGCTATACACCATGATTTCTGCCTCTTCTATCATTTTAATGTGCTCAGAGGTGAACTTCACTCTATCCATGCAGTTGGCTATAACTTTCTTTCCCTTAGCTTTCAATTCTTTCCATATGGATTTCCCAATCTTTAAAGACTTTATGTCTAAGGTAAAATTCTTTACCAATTCATTCAGTCTCTCATTTTTATATTCATCTTCTGCAATTTTTGTAGCAGAGTCTACTAGATTTGTAAAATGTAATTTGAAGTTTGTTAGAATGTGTATAGTTGGAAAATGGAAGCACTTCCATAGGAGACTGGTTTATCCTTTCGAGTGAGTGGTTTGGGGTCATGAAAAGTGCCTCAGAATGGGTTCTTGATCTTGACATGGCTTCCCCCCTGACCTGCCTTTCTAACCTCCATTTCCTGACCTAAATTCTACATTCTGGGTCTCTAACTTGTGATCCTGGGATCTGGGGATAGGGTCAACCTCCTAGGATAGGGTCAACCTCGGCCCTACCCTAGGATAGGGTCGACCTTAGCCTTGTCCTAGGATAGGGCCGACCTTGACCCTATCCTAGGGTCTAAATCTCAGGAACTTTTAGTCTCTGAGATGTCGGTCTTCACAAAAAATCTATTCCTGCTTTCGGGTCGACTGTTTTAGGTTTCAAATCGGTTTATTCCTAAATTATATTTAATATAGGTCCTCTCCTAGGGGTAAATGCTTAAATGATGATTTAATTATCCTATGTATGCCTCCTTAGAAGATTGTGCCCTAGTTTCATATAAAAGGGAGCTTTCTCCTCTCATTTTCTCTAACCATGATCAAGCAATTGAAGTCTTCTAATCAAGCATCAAGCATCCTTATGAAGTGAAGTCCAAGCAAGCAATTAAGTAAGATTTGAAGCAAGCATCCATCATTCTCAAGTATCCATTTTCATGAAGGAGATCCATTGGAGGCCATTGAAGGATTCAAGCCAAAAAGTGCCCTTTTAGTGATCTCTCCATCCATCTTCTTCCAAAGCCCTTGTAATTCTACATTCCATGTTTTGAAGCATACTTGTGGATCCACGGATTCGAATCTGCCACAAGGACATTACAAGCAAGGTGAATTTGAGTTTTGCTTTGTTATTCTTTATGCAATCTTCAATTACATATA
>MU223227.1:990716-1025906 GCA_018584345.1 Thuja plicata
TCCCTTAATCACAATCACAATTGCAATATACAATCAATCAAATTCAAGTAAGTGTAAAGTGGGGTTAAGGAAATCAACACAAATAACAATTAACAATTCAAACCCTCCTCTTAACCAAACTTTTTCAACTTTACATTCTCCTAAACCCCAAATTTTCTCCTTTACAGAATGTTGTCCACATCTTCAACTGATTGAACTTCAGCTACTTTCTTGTCTACAGGCACTAAGTCATTCAATATGTTCACTGATTCCAAAATGTGAGGGTTCCTCATCACTTGTTTCTCTTTTTATTTTTCCATAGCAAGAACGCTGATCTTGATTAGGTCTTCTTCTCCCCAAGCATCCAGACTTGCTGAATCAGGAGTTAACCTTGACAAAAATGAAGTAGATGGTTGAGTGGATGGTGAGAATATAGTATTCTGACTGGTATCCATGCATTCAATCTTTACTGGTATATCTTTTATTGGTGTCTCATCACCTTTTTCTTCATTCAAGTCAATTGGATCATGGGAGGGAACTTTATCTTGTTGTGCAGATGTATCATCAGTGCACATTTCTTTAGTGCTTACAAATGCTTTATCAACTTTTTCCATGTCTTTTTCAGATGTTGTCATGGATATCTTGATATTATCAACCACTATAGTATCTTCTGAGTTTTTTTCTATATCAGAAGTTATTGTCACTGTGGGCGCTGAAACCTGTGGACCTATTATAGGTGCTTCCTGAATCACTTGTTCTATAACCTATTTGGGAGGAGCTGGAGTTACCTTTGTAGCAGGTGTTGTTGATGGATACATTTTTCTATCCATAAATACTTGGGCAAATGCCTTTTTAGTCTCTTTACCTATATGCTCATACTCTTTGTTCATAATCTGTAAAGTCCTTGTCTTGGTTTTGAGATGAGGCTTCACCAGATCTAATAGAATAGCGTTTTCATCTTGTGAGCATATAGGGAGAAGAGTATCCAATGTTTCTTCCCTAATCCTCATGTCTTCCTCTATTGCATGTCTTTTCATGATCTCCAATATGTTCCATAACTTATCCGGTATCACTGTTTTGAGTTCAAGAACAGACTTCTTAAACTTGATCATATGAGATATGATCATAGCATGTATCTCAGTCTTATCCATTTCTTGATACTTTTCATAGACTTTGGAAAGTGTATCTAATCTCCCTTCATTTACAATCCTATTCTTCAAAACATTTAGACTAGGTCTAAATCCTACCTCAGGAGGAGCTTGAGTATTCCTTGCTTTTCTCTGAGTGTTCCTTGAGGATGGGTGATTTGTGGGCGCCTATTTTGTGGGTGCCTCTAGACTTATTTCTTGGCATAGAAGGTGTTGATGAGTCTAGGTAAATAGTGGTAGAGGGTGCAGAGGTGCTCTTAACTTTATTCTTCTTTTGGATCTCTTCAGTCTTCTCAAGTTCATTGGCTATCTTAGCTTCTCTAGCTTTGTCAAGATCTTCTTGAGTGACACCGTGAACTTTTAGAATGCTAGATGTAATTCTGGATGCCTTCCTTTTGTTATCAGCACTATTTAAGATAGTATACACTTCATTGGTCTTCTCTCTGTAAGTGCCCCACCTAGGCTCATTTGGATCTTTGGGTGCAGACAATAGAACTTGTGCATATCCTTCTAACACATGTTCTTCTACTTCATAACCAAGAGGATGAATCCATTTGGTTCTAGGTTCAACTGCCTCCATGCAAGTGCAATCTATTTCTACCATAAAACATATGGTGTCTTTATATTTATCAACTATCTTCTCAGATAGTCTGAACCTTTTCTACATCTTGATCCTAAATGGCTTGATGTCCATATCCATGGTGTCCCTCACACTGCTCTCTAAAGTGGCCTTAAGTGAAATCTGAGACATTGTGGGTTTTCTCCTATCTAGGTAAAGGTTTGCAACCTTTCCAACAATATGGAAGTACAAGTAGATGATCAGAGATCCAAACTTGAATGTCTTGCTCATGTCATGCTTGATGATTTGAATTTTTTCAATCAATTAAGTGTGCATGATCTCACATAGGTTGTATTGAGTGTTATCCTTCACCATTCTGATAGTTGCTAGGACTATTGCTGCAGAGACACTGTTTAACCTACTTGCTTGTTGAAACTTATACCCAAGTATCATTGTTAGAAGCTTTATGTCATCTTCCTTGATAGGGTCAACTATCATCCCGCGCTTGTCACTTCTAGATAGGCAAACATGTTCAACTTGCTTCTTGACATCCTTGCCAGTAGGAAGAACTGGTCCAATTTTGGGAAGTCTAGTTAATTCATGGATTAGGTCTATAGTGATGCACATAGGAACCTCACAAATCCAATAAAGATCATCATGTATTATGCTTAGAAAAATCTTCACCTATTACGGCTCATCAAACTCATGCGCATTAGAGTATTCAAAGATAGGGTTATCAATCAAGTGCACAAACTCATCCTTGAATGTATAGTGAGGTTTTATCATAGATCCCATATGAGTGGCTATGTTCATATCTCCTACTATTTCCTTCTTACAGTAAATATATGCGCAGATATCTTCTATGTGAACAACACCTAGCGGGGTTTTGGAGAAATCTCCTTCCACATCATCCAGTATGGATTTGAATGGATATTTCTTAAATACAAATCTCTTCCTCTCTACAATATCAAATACTAATGGAGTCACCATACTTAATTGAAACTTGATTTAGTAGGGTTTCACGAAATTTTGAAATGGCGCGACTGCTAGGGTTCCGTTCCAAACTTCATAACCATGCTTTAACTGCCAAATTTGTTATGCTACCATGCTTTGATGCTCAGTGCTACAGTGCTCTCCAAATTCTATGATCTCAAATGGAAGTGTGAAGAAGATAAAACATTTACATTCTTTTATAAAAGCTACTACATTTAATGTTTGCAATCATACGCAAATTACTTAGAGAATTTGCAACTTTGATCCTGATGATTTTGAGAAAATGCGTGTATGCATACTGCAATATTATGTGCTTATAACCATGAATCCATAGGTGCATACTCGGAGGTGAGTATACCAACCGCACAAGGGTCCTGAGCTAGAATATCTCCCCCTAAGACCAAGAAGGTCTATTCAACCAGAAGTAGAGGGTGTGTCCACTGTGGATGCATCAACTACTTTGTCAACATCATTGTCCTTCTTTACTTAAACCCAAATTTTTCTTGAATCTTATTTTGCTTGAACAAACTTGACTTCTCCTTCTTCTTCAAATAGTCATTTCTTAGGATCCTCTTGCTTTTGAGTTCTGGATCTACAAAACCTTGAGATGTGTCCAACCTTTCCACATGTGCGACAAATGATGGGAGGTCTGATGCTCTTATTCATCATGCTGCAGTGATTTGCTGTGTGTCCATTGTAGCTACATATCTGACATTTAGTGTTCTGAAAATTTATTTGAGGTTGATTTCTATGATTGTTTTGATTCATTCTTCTTTGATTTTGCTGTGACTGATTCCTTTGATTTGTTTTGCAATGTATAGCCCTGTGACCAAACTTATTACAGGAGAAACAACAACCATTGAAAGGTCTTACCTCTTTGCAATCTCTTGCCAAATGACCATGTTTGGTACATGCATAAAAAGTTCTGTTAACTTGCTTAATTTCCCCTTTAGATGGATCTCTTTTAATCTCTATAACATTTTCAACTTTCTTTGCTTCTGAAGATGCTTCATGTGCTTTCTTTCTTTCTTGTAAGGAATTGATTTCAATTTGTGCTATACTGTATCCAAGACCAGTAGTGTCACCTTTTTGCTCATGTGCAATAAGCTGAGATTGAAGTGAATCAGAACTTGTGTGGAGTTTATCAATCTTATCTTTTTCTTTTGTTAATTTAGATTCCAACTTCTTCTTTATGTTTTCCAATTCCAGGACTTTCATGCTTGCTTTCAAGAGTTCATCATCTAGTTGTTTTCTTTCTTTGATCTTTTCTTCAATAGCAATTTGGCTATGTGTGAGCTGTTCATCCAGCTTTTCAATTTTATCTTTCAGGGACATATTCTCTTCATTGAGATTTTTGATCATTTTCCCTAAATCACTTGTAGAACAATCTTTCAAATCTTTTCTTAATTTCTTGATAAGCATTTGTGAGCCATCAACTTTCAGTCTAAGTTATTTCATTTTTATTTTTCAGATCTATCAAGATCTTCAAGAGCTGCTTCAAGATTATTTTTCAAATGTTTTTCTTCTACTGATTCCATGATCTCCTCAAGTTGTTAAACTTTCTTTCTGAGGACTAGAGCTCTGATACCAATTGTTAGAAACACTAAGAGGGGGGTGAATCAGTGTTTGTCTATTTATTACTTTTCAGCAACTTAAACATAAATCAAACATACATTCAATGAAGCTTAACATAAGAACTCATAACACATGATATGATTATGTGGAAACCTTGATCAGAGGAAAACCCTGGTGGGAATTAGTACCCATAAATATTGTACTAGTATAATGAACCTATTAAAGTTCCTTTGCCCTGTTAGAAGTAGTCTTTACAATATGAGTACAATGACCAGGTTAAAGTTCTGACCCTATTAGGAGTCTTTTACAAAACCTTGTTAAAGGTATATGGATCAATGCCTAGGCTCACTGCCCAATAGGATGAAGGCTACAACCTTCTGAAAGTTGATATACACTATATCAAAAGTGAACTGATGTGATGACACTGTTGTCTAATCAGTTCTGTGTATGTGTGAATGCTCTTACTCTCTTAAAGAGCTATATCATATACTAACTTCATCATACTGCTCTTCTATAACTTCCTCTTACATTATAATTGACACTTGTAATATAACTTTACATTACATACTTATATTTTCATATCCGAATAGGTGCAACCCAAAACAAGACTCTAGTCGGCCCTAAAAAAAAATACACAACACTTCTAAACAAGTCAGCTCAAGCGTGTTTAAAAAAATACTAATTACATCATTACAAACATATAATCAAAGGTGCTTAGCCATTACATAACAAAATAATAAACGCTGATCAAAACACTAGTTGGCTTCCATGCTCTGTCTTTTGGACTTCTGGTCTACTAATCTATCTATAACTTCTAGATACTATTGTTCTATACTCTGCATGTCTAGATGTAGTATATACACATGTCATAGAACATATATCTAAATGCACATATGCTGACTTGATCTCTCACACATGCGTTGATGTGCTAATCACTGAATATCTCTGTCTGCCCTGTTTCCATACTTAGTCATTTTTCCTTTTGAGTTATCGTTGATAGAAACTTAGTATGACTTTGTTGCCATGATGACAACACAAAATGAGTCATGCATCCTAAGGAAGCCAACTTTCCAACAAGGATGGAATCCTTGTATCCGTTGGGCAAAGATTTTGATCAAGGCAGCTTGTCCCAGTTGTCGAAGACAATGATTCGGTCACATGATGCCATCAAGATAGTGAATGAATTCCAGAACGAGGCCATATAAGTTGAGGAAGTGCTCGAGGTTGTCCGCAGCTAGTGGGAAAGCATCTAGGGCATAGATGAGGAAGGCCTAAGCCAAGTGATGGAGGCTTGGCAAAAATCATAAGTCAATAAAGTTCTCCAGATTCTAGAGAGTCCAACCACCACCATATTTTGTGTTCTTTATTCTTTTGGAACACAAGTTCTCGAATCCCAGAGTTCTGGATCTCACATTTTTGGAATTCTTCACATGGCCTGTGTCTCGGATCCCAATGCTGATTGGTCACTTTCAGGACAGTAATAAAGGTTGTTAGAAGAAGGATAATTGTAGCAAGGCACGTCAACTCGATGGGAGGTTTCTGACAGATGTTCCTCCCAAGGCATCGTTTCAATGTTACACCTGGCGCATCAAAGACAAGGTGTCATTTTCCCATTTATGAGGCATGTAGCCTCAATCCCTGGGGGATAAAATTTCTTCCTTCTTCTTCCCGGCTCTCTTCTTGAGGCTGATTCTTCCACTCCATCTTTCTTGTCTTATTCTTCCGACTTGCCAGGCCTTTTCTGCCTCAAGGTCTTTTGTAATGTGGTCCAGGTAGTACTGGCCACCGGATAATGTATTATATTATAAAGTGTAAATTAAGTTAGGGTTAGGGTTAGGTCAAAAGATGTGTATAAATAATAAGTCTGACCTCATTCCAAGGGTCAGAAAAATTGATGATTTTGCAGTCCATAGTTAATAGCAAAGTGGTTTTTTTCTATTTCATAGTTGTAGAGCTCAATGCTCCATAGTTTTATGCTTTCATTAGTTAAAATACTCCCTGGGAGTTATCATTGTACCATACACCAGCACTTGCTAGATAGATGTTAATGAAGAAGGAAGGGTTCTCTCAATGATGTTGTTAGCACTCTGTCTTCTAGGTTAATGGTATTTTATGCTTTGTGTTCTTCATGTCATTTTCTCTAATGCTTAAAGTAGATTAATGACCTCCTTTCTTTTGTTACTGATAAAATATGAACTGATGGTTGTGTATTTCTTTGGTATTTAGTGTAGTGTATTAGAGCATTGTTGAATTTTTGAATGTTTAGCATAACTATAGATAGATGAAATACTTCTAACTCTGCAGTATCTTTTTTAGTTTATTTGTTAAGTGTAAGTATGCTTGAAGGAAACCCCATTTACCTGAGTCCTCAGAGTTGATGAGTTGAAAATAACCAGCTATCCCCCTCGAAAAATAGTCACATCTCCCAACCGAGCCCCGCACTGTCGAGACCCGACTCTCACGTGCTTGGAGGCCCAAGGAATCTCATTTTCCCTGACAACCTTTATAGGAAAAGTTGGCCAGTACCCTGATATCCGATGAAAACTTACATCTATTGGTAGACCCAGTCACAAAGTCTCGTCAACAGAAACTGGCGCTAGAAGGAGGGAATGAACTCATCCCCCTCTCAGGATTCAGATTTTACATCGTCTGAGGGTTCCCCAAGCCATAGTTTTAGGAGTAAAGACTTCAGTGTGATTGAGCCTTTCTCCCCAGTGATATTTGAAAGAGTCCTTAGATCAGCCCCCAATCCTGGAAGGTTTGTCAAACTCAAGCCCCCTGCTCAAAAGAAACAGACCTTGAAAGACAAGCCAGCTACCATTGTCTGGGGATCAAGCATACCACATAATACCCAAAGCCCCCAAACAATCCTGGGGATTAATGATCAACCTAATCAAAGTCCAACTCCCCCAATGGCTTATTATTTTGGAAATACTGGGTCCCCAATGGGAACTTTTCTGGGTGCAGTCAATGATTTACCCCCGCACCCTGAAAAGATTTGTCCCCGATATGAGCACTTAGGCTCACAAACTGTAGAAGAGCATCTGCAGGCATACAAAGATGCCATGAACCAACACCAAATCCAACATCAAGACATTGTGACCTGGATGTTCCCTCTATCCCTGGGTTAGAATGAATTGAACTAGTACCTCAATCTTCTCACCAAATCCATCAACAGTTGGCAGGAAATGGAAGACGTCTTCTTGGATTCCCTTTGTGTATGTGTGGACCTAGCTTGGTCCCACAGCTAGTTCATTTCCATCAGAAAGGAACCAAATGAACCCCTCACAACATTCAATCACCAGTTCCAACGCACCCTGAAGCGGTGCATGGGTCCCTTCATCCCATCCGTGGAAGTGACTATTCAGACCTATCTCAATGCAATGGACCCCTTCATTGCCACTCTCCTTGGAGAACTACCATCCTGGGCGACCGGGACACTTTGGTGAAAGTTTACAACCTAACCTTAGAAGTGTCCCATGGCCTCAACAAATCCCCAAGCAGGATTAGGTAGGGTACTCCATTTAACATGATCCCCGATGAAACTCCTTACGCTGGGGGATATAACCCCAATCTGGTAATGGGTGCCCCCGCAATGGCCATGAATTCCCCACCACTGTTGATAGACCAAAAATCCTGGTACGTATATCCATCTCAGACTCAGACAATACCAGGTCTTGAATCTTTCCCTTGGAACCAGCCGCAGAAGACACAACAACCGCAAATGCAACCACCTGGAGTGCCTTTCTTTCAGTCATCTCTGACTGGAGGGTTTCCGCCCTTAACTCCAGAAAATGTTGCTGCTTTCCCAAGGAACCAACAACAACAACCATTACACTATGACACAAACACTCAGTTGACCACCGAGGTTGAATCCATCCAGTAAATGTTGTCTACCCTGACTGTGGACATGGGTCAACTGAAGGCGGGGTCCTATGCATCCCAGAATTTCAATTCCCAGAGAGGGAATATTTTCTCTGGCCAATGAAACAACAATGTCGGGGGAAGGAATTTAAACAATGGGCCTCAGCCCAACCAATAGCAATGGAACATCAATGCAAAGACCAAAGGTCTGCCTCCAAACCAAAATGCCAATCAAAGTGGTGCTGGACCATCACATTTCATGCCAATTGTAAACTTCCAGCCCATGATCAATTGGTGTAGATTGCATGACACAGGTTTGCACAATGAGGTACACTATGCCGCATTGGAGAAGGTCATCATGATTTCCTAGCTAGATAGATAGCAATCGTCTGATCCTACTCCCCTAGAGCCTCATGTGCAAGAGCCCATTCACAGTGCCTTCACCTATGAGACTATCTTATTTGGATCCGCCGGAGAAGATGAAGAAGAATTCAAACTACAAGGATTCTTTGATGAATCAATTTCAGCCTTTGAGGCCAATTCCTTCACCAACCCATGGCCTCCTTACAACACTCTGATCCAGGATGGGAAAGGACCAGTTTACATGCCAACACCTTGTATGCACACTCCTCCCCAAGATAATATGACCAACTAGCCTATCCCTCCAAAAGGTTCTACCTCTAACCAAGCAAAGGACTCGGCTGAGGGAAGCCACCAATTCCTAGGAGGAAGTTTTGACATCACGAAGGCATTAGAACAAACCACCACCTCCATGAGCTTGATGGAGGTTTTTTTAAACTATCCTGAGCAGAAGAAGTCTCTTCTCAAACTCTTGGGAAACCTGGAAGCTGTCAATTGCCCACCCAAGACTGTCAATTTTGAGGATGCCAATGTGACCATCTTCTGGGGAAATACTGAAGATCCTCCATTCCTGCTAGGCCTAAATATACAATGAAAAAATATACACGGCTGCCTAGTAGATTTTAGGGCTTTGGGCAACATCATGCCCCTATCCATATGCTAGAAGCTCAGATTCAAACCCACCCCATCTAATGGCGCAGTAATCCAACTGGATAAAATGGATATGAAAATGGTGGGTGAATTAAAGAATGTCTGGATACAGCTCATCCAAGACCCCAAAATAGCCAGGATAATCGACATCAAAGTGGTGGACATCCCAGAGACTTATGGGATGTTATTAAGTCAGAATTGGTCTAAGTCCCTAAACAGATACTTTTCGACCAACTTCTCCCACTTATGCCTCCCCTGGGAAGGAGAATCAAACAAGATCCAGGTAGAAAGTGAGCCCCGAATGAAATAGGCCCTCACTGAAGTCAGGAGGGTTAATGAGGTCTTCTTCTCTAAGACTTCCCTAGGGGTGTACCAACCCCTTGAAATCTTGATGTTCGATTTCACCCCTAGGGAAGATCCCGTAGTTCTGTACAGAACCTAGGACCTAGGAGAAAAATTGAGGGTTGAGGTTAACTCTTAGGGTGCTACAACGACCCCTGCCACACTCTTGTCCAGCACTTGGTGCCAGGTACATTATCAGAAGCACTTGGAGCTAGAGTGTGAGTCTTGCCTTTCCATCGCTGCCCAACACATTGACGCCCTCCAGAACAAAGAGCATACAACTGATTCCCCAAAGCCTAGTATCCCTACTAGAAGCACTTATTCAGTGCCATTTCCCCAGAGATCTCAATCCCAAACCCCTCCAGAGGTAAACCTCACCCACACACCATCAGCGCCAGAGGAAAATCCTCCTAAATGTCCAAAAGATAATCCAAAGAATACTCATTCTCCCCAGCTCCAGATGACAAGAGATGATTTGTGGACCCTTAAGTTTGATGGGTCCCAATCCAAACAAGGTTGTGGGGCCAAAGTAGAATTAATCAACCCATGAGGGAAATCCTTCCTTGCATCCTACAGGCTGCAGTTCAACTATACAAACAACGTCACAGAGTATAAGGCTTTGGTCCTTGGACTCCTGTTTGCATCAAGGAAAGGAATCACTCACCTCCGAGCCCTGGGTGATTCAGAGTTGATTGTCAAACAATTCCATAGTCAATACACATGTCGTGATAAGAGGCTGGCTACATACCACAATCAGGCATGGAGCCTTATTAAATATTTTGATGCCTTTAGCATTGATCTTATTCCCTGGTGATGGAACTATGTCCCAGATACCCTTGTTGTTTCTTCCAGCACACTTGAGCCCATGGCCAGCTCACGACTCTAGAGATTTTTTGTTGAGATGATCCCCACCCCATCCATTCTAGATAATGTCACCCACTTTTAGGTTTTTGAGGATGATCAGCATAGCCTGGCCTTCATGGCCAATGTTGGTGTCTTTGAAGACCAGATAGTGGAAGAGAGAGACCACGATGACACTGGGCAGGGTGATGAAGATGAAGGGATCATGGACCTACCTACCAACACCATCCAAAAGGGGATGGTTGCACTTGAATGAATCTTCGACTCAGACCCTCAGATCCGGGAATAGATATCATCCTCTTCTGAAGGAGGAAAATTTGAGAAAGTGAACATCAGCCAGCCCAGTGAAGAAAAGATGATACACATTGGTACCTCCTTCTCCCCTGAGGAGAAGGAAAATATTCTCATGGTTCTCTGAGAATACATAGACGTAATCACATGGGGGTATGAGGATTTGAAAACATACGACACATCCATCATGACTCATACCATCCCACTGAAACCTGATGCTAAGCCTTTCTGGAAAAAGCAACAACCAGTCAACCCACTGATCGAGCCTCTAATTCATTAAGAGGTGCAAAAAATGTTGTCAGCCTGGATAATCTTTCCAATCTGACATACTATGTGGGTTGCCAATTTGGTCCTTGTGAGAAAGAAGAGCGGTGAAATTCACCTTTGTGTGGATTTACAAAATTTGAATAGAGCCTCCAAGAAAGACAATCACCCTCTTCCCTCATTGGATGAGGTGTTGCAGATAGTGAATGGATCCCAAATGTTGTCTTTCTTGGATGGGTACTCTGGCTATAACCAAGTCATGGTTAAATACGAAGATAGGGACAAAATGGCATTCACCAACAAATGGGGAATGTTTGCATATCAGAGGATGCCCTTTGGCTTGATTAATGCAGGGGCCACATTTTAGAAGGCCATGGACATTGTGCTCAAGGGCCTTGTGAACCAATGCATAATCATCTACATGGATTATTTGATCGTCTTTTCCTGGGACAGGCGTGACCATGCCGCCCACCTCGCCCAGATTTTTGAGAGATGTTGCCGATATGGAATATCCCTCAATCCCAAGAAGTGCATATTCGGGGTCACTAAAGGGAAGTTGCTCAATAATATTGTCTCCGACAAGGGTATATCCATTGACCCTGAGATAGTTGAAGCACTACTAAACCTACAGATGCTCAGATGCAAGAAAGAGATGCGATCTTTCTTCAGAAAGATCAAATTTTTCCGGCAGTTCATCACTAGATTCGCCAAAATCGTGAAGCCACTCAATGAGATGATGAAAAAAGATATCAAAATTGAGTGGAGTCTTAAAGAAAAGTGGGCGTTCACCCAGATTAAATAGACAATAATGGAGGCACCAGTACTGGCTAGTCCAGACTACTCCCTCCCGTTTTACATTTACTCCTTTTCTTCGCCGCATTCTGCTGCAGTAGTATTGACCCAAAAGATCGAAGGGGAAGAATGACCAATACCTTTTATGAGCTCCCCCTTTAAGAATGCCAAGGTCTAGTATTATTCATTGTAAAAGAAGGCCTTTTCTCTTGTTCACGCCATGAAGAAATTCTGGCATTACATTCTCCGAAGCAAGGTGCATGCTATCATCCCGCACCAGGCTGTAAAATCTTTGATGATGTAGAGTGAATTGGGTGAAAGACAGGGGAAATGGTTGGCCATCCTCTAGGAATATGATTTGGAAATACAACCCATGAAGATAGTCCAAGGTCAGGGACTAAGTCGAGCGATGGTAGAAGAGACTCCCCACATAGAATGTCAAACATACACAGTGGAGTCTATCACTTGAGACCTGTGGTACATAGATTTAGTGTACTTGTTGTTAAATAATAGATGCCCAAAGGGGTTGCCTCCCAAAAAATTTCACACCCTGTGGATGAAAATTTCCCACTTTATGATCAAAAACTCCATGCTTTACCACAGAAACTATGAAGGAGTGTACCTCTGATGCATCAATAGGGACCAAGCTGCAAAGATAATTGAAGAATTCCACAGTCAGTTTGGGACCGAGCATGGCTCAGCTGATGCCACCGTGCATTAGATTCTTTGGGCTAGATATTATTGGTCCTATATCTTTAAAGATGTCTACACTCACATTCGGAAGTTTCATACTTGCCAAACTGTGGCACATCGTGAGCGTAACCCGGCTATACCTCTATAGCCGGTGTTCAAAGCTAGACTTTTTGCCTAATGGGAATTTGAATTTATCAGGGAAATCAACCCCAACTCATTTTCCAACCACTAATACATCCTGACTGCAACTAATTACTGCACCCAGTGGTCTGAAGCCATACCTTGCAAAAACAACACGGTAGACGTGGTTATCAAATTCTTGGAAGAAAATATTGTCACAAGATTCAAAATGCCCTTTGCTATAGTATGTGACAATGGTTTGGAATTTTCTTTAGCACAACTACTTGAGTGGACCTATGACCGGAAGATCACTCTGAAGTTCTCTAGCAACTATTACCCCTAGGGAAATGGTGTTGCTAAATCAACTAACAAAAATTTGCTTGAAGTGATCAAACACCTATTAGAATAGAATCCCTAGGGTTGGCACCAAAAGTTGAGATTCATCCACTGGGAAGATCGCATTCAAATTAAGGTTGCCTTGGGAACATCCCTATTACATCTGGTTTACGGCCAAAATCCAGTGTTCCCAATTAACTTATAGATCTCAGTTTTACAGTTCATGCAGGAATTCAGCAACCGCGATAATATTGTGGAGGTTCGGCTCCTGAATATGGTGTGGATGGAGGAACAATGAGATGCAGCCCTTGAACATTTTGCGCATCACCAAGCAATGGTAAAATGATGGTTTGACCAAAGATCCCAATACAAGGCCTTTCAAATTTCAGACTTGGTCCTTCTGTGGGATAAAGCCTGGGAAAAGAAAGGAAAGCACACTAAATTCCAATGGCTCTTGCTCAGACCATACTTGATCTCAGAGATCTACAAGGCAAATACCTATCACCTTAATACCATGATCGGAGAACCCATCCTATTTCCTGTCAATGGACAGCTTCTCAAACATTACTTCGAATAAGGCAGGTTTGTCCAGAGTTGTATCATATGTAAATCTTCTTGCTTGTAAATATTTCTTTCCCGATGTCCCCGTTTGGGGTGATTTGTAAATAGTTTGGCTGGTCATCCTCTAGGACATCCCCCTTTCTTTTTTTTCCTTTTCCTTTTGTTGTTTTTATTTTCTTTTCTGGGTTTCCAGTGTTTTGCTCCCCTTTTCGTAGGCCGGTATGCTTCGCATAACATCTAGTCTCTGGGATGGTCCCTTTGGCATGTTTGTGAACTTCAAATATATTGTTAGCTTGGTGGAATTAGTCTAGTCTCTGGAGTTATTTTGCAAGTTTGGTAGCAAATTATGAGTAGTCTTCATCGGATTTATCCCTAGGAAGTCCTGTAATCAGTTAAATCAAAATTAAAAGGAACAAGTAATCGGACACACTAAGAGTAGATCAGTCACACTGGTTGGTTGATCTAAGTATGAACTTTTAGAAATTCTTTCCGGGTCTAGAGTTTTCCTTCCCCATTCAGAAAATTAAGGTGGATGGAAGGGTGAAAGAAGTACCGCCATTGAATTTAGCTAAGCTTAAGCTTAATGGTGAAAGAAGTACCGCCCTCCCACCCAGAAGAGAATAAAATAACAAAAGAAAAGATGGGATGAAGCTCTGGTATCTGGAAGAAATGAGAAAACTTGACAATTTTGGGTTAATGTATTTAGTGCCTCTTCTTTGCTTCTCCTAGAGGTCATCGGTTTGATTTCCTTCCAAAGCACACACTTCACAAGTGATGAAAGACCATGGATTGAATTGCATATGGCCAGATTTTCTCAAACATTTCATGCCTTGCAAGAAAGTTGCTTTGAGTAAAAATTGGTTCCATTTCTACTAACCAAAGATTCTACAGTTCTCAAATGTGTAAACGCATTCATCCCAGATAGTCACCATTTGTTATGCCATGCATACCCATCCCTACATTTTGTGTGCAAAATGTTGGGTCCCCCTTTTTTTTGCTTTTGGCTCTTGCAAAGTTTTCTTTGTCCTTGTTTCTTTTGTTTCCTTCTCTGGGTTTTTCTTCCCAAAGGGTTTGTTTTGTTTTTTCTTTTGCCTTTCGTGTCTCCGAGACCCGATCCTGGAGTTGGTTGTTTGCTTTTCAGAAGCCAAATTCCAGAATCTGGGATTCTTTGCCATGATGTCTCCTTCTTGTAAGAAGACATGGTCATTTGGAATCCCCAGGCCCAGAGTCCGGAGGCTCACCTATTCTGAAGTTTGCGGAGAGAAGGTAACTTGTTTTTTACCTTGGGTATAAATAAGATTTACATGTCATTTTCATAGTTACCGCAATTAAAAACACTTAGAGTTCAAAGCAATTCTTTGGTGATTTGAGTGCATTTAAGTGTGAATTTCTCTGAGCTTAGTGGATAACAATGTGTTGATCTTTGATAGCTATTCGTGAGCATTGGAGGTCAAAGTTGTTGCAGAGCGGTCTTGGTTCCTCTTCCCTTTGCCATTCTTTGGATTCATAGGTTGGTTTCTCTAGTTCTTGCCCTTCATTTTTGTTTGGTTTGGTTTCATGTTGGTTTGTTTTGGTTTTTGTTTTGTTTTATTTTTGTGTTTTCTGTCATTTGGTCTACCACCTGTTGGTGGGTCAGCTCTGCCAGAGGGTTGTCCGCCCTCTGTGCAGCTTTATGATAATGTATATGTCTGTACATTCTATTTTTTGTTTTAGGGTAGCTGCTCTGCATTCTATTTTGTTGTATATTTTCTGTATATTTTCTGTATTTTGCATGTATATATGCCTCAGCCCTCGGCCCTCTTGCACATTTATGTATATTATGTAGATATTTTTTGTATATCCCTCAGATATTGCGAGTTCTTCATGCTCTATCATGTTTTTTTACGCTACAAAATAGAGCTCGACGAGACAGAGTCACCACGGTTTGAACTCGGCACCTCGCTGGTTCGAACCATGCAAGCTTTCTCTCTCCTTTGTCTTGTTGCATTGATGGCGAGATTAATTTCCCACATATGGAATTTAAAATGCATCCAATCTGGAATTCAATTTCACCTCGTGTCAGCCCACTTGTCCTAATCAATGCCATAACTATCTTTATGTCACCTACCATCTTACCACGTGCCAGTGCACATCAGCCAAAGTATATCTCATTGCCAGTCACATCGACAACAGCTAGTTTGTCTAGACTCTGGACTCCCAGTGGGATCTTGTCTCCTTCTTTTCCTTGTCACCATGTTTGCACACCCCAGAATGCTTAAGCCACATTCATTTTTGAATGCTCCAGAACTTTTGATGTATGTACTAACATTTGTTTGGCTAGTGTGGGCTGGTGAGGAATCTCCCAGAGTTACAATTCATGTTTATATATGTTTTGACATTTTTCCGGTCTTGCAGGTTGCTGATAAACTGATTGAAAATGTTTGACAATTTTGTACCTCCAGATAGTCCAGAACTACCAACTACCTCCACCCGGGCAGCCACAAAATCAAAGATTGAAAGAATGTTGGTAAAGCTACCTATGACCTCCAAGTATCCGAAAGATGGAGGTATTGCGGGGTCCAAGATTGACTCCAAAGCTCAAGAGATAATAGAGCCAGACCTCAGGACTTGGGCCAAATTGCAAGGTCTAATCCAGACCACTTATAGGTTGAAGGAACAAGGAGATAAGATAGCCACTTGCCTAGCTTCCTTCGGCATTATAAAGCCTGCAAACTTTCCATGCGTAGTGCAATCACCCAAACTTATCAGGCAATTGGCAACATTGTATAATGCGGCCACTCGTTCAGTTTTGCTTCAGGACCCTCGGCCACTGCAATATACTACCACCATCGTCATATTAGATGCTCCCACCTTTGCCTTCAAGTTGGGAATTCCACAATTCAAAGGGTCCATAGTAATAACCAGGGCCAACTCACTAAAGGAATTCGCTGAGGCCAAAATCATTTCTCGGAAGCACCTCATTAATCACTGGTTAAAGTCTCCAAAATGGGACTATAAGAGGATGAAATTGGAAATTCCCCATGGGGATTTCAAGGAGCCCATTCAAGCAGGCATAATATTTTGTGCAGAATCTTCGAATGGCCCCATGCCAGGGAATTCTTAGCATGGATGTATTACTTCTTATATTGCATAACAACACACAAAAGAACTTTCAACTGCATGGCAATTATATCTAATCATGTAGATACACAGATGAGAACCGTCTCCCAGAATTCACAATTTTATATGACATCATATGTGTTGTGGGCATTGGCACAATAAAGGCCAGATTTTCAAGGGCTAGGAACAATTGGAGAACTTGAGAACAACCTAGGACAGGTCACACCTTAGGACCACTATCCCCAATTATAGTGGGAGCTCAGCTTCCATAATTTATGTCAAGTAAATGACGCCTTCATTTACCACAACATTCTCACACTTACCTGAGATTATGGGTACCACCTCTCACAGGCGGAAAAGGCACTAGTCAATTCCTATGGCTGATATTTCATTCAATTCAGGCATCACACTTATATCAAGCTGACAGGCTTCAATGGGAAACCGTACCTCCTTCCCCAGTATTGTAGGGATAGGATTAATCTTTTAGAGTTCTGCAGGAAGATGATGGATCTGCACGCCTTCTTCACATTGAAGAAGGTTGTCAACATCCCATTCCCTTTTCTTGCAGGGATTACACATGCAACCCTGCCGTGGTCTGGGAGGCAGATAACGAGTTAAAAGGGTTGGGGCTAGTTGAATTCAACCATGCCTGGAGAAATTATGATCCCCACGGCAAGACTGTCGTAGCACTACCTTGGGCGTCCCCACTGCATGAAGATGATATTAAAGACTTCTGAGTGGACTACTAGGATAGCTTTGATCTTAGGGCATGGAAACATACAAGAATGAGCTA
This sequence comes from Thuja plicata, assembly GCA_018584345.1. Taxonomy (NCBI): domain Eukaryota; kingdom Viridiplantae; phylum Streptophyta; class Pinopsida; order Cupressales; family Cupressaceae; genus Thuja; species Thuja plicata. The sequence goes on from MU223227.1 coordinate 1,007,998, forward strand.
ACGGCTCATAGAAGTGCTAGACCTTCAGACTTTCCTGAAGGGTTTCAAAGATGGCGGGCCGCTGGAAGATCCAGAATACAAGGGACAGAGCTAGATAAATTGGACCTCCCTCCAGTGGATTCAGCCACTCTGAAGAATTTAACAATTGAAGGGGTATGCCGCCCCATCATAGAAACAATTCATAGGTACTTTTCCTGAGTGTGCCCAAAGAGCACCCTCAAGAAAGCAGCAGTCAACAAGACCATTCCTTCTTTAGTCGGTGTCATACCTTCTTTGTTCGTCGTGCTCTCTAAAGAAAGTAAAAATAAAGGAAAAGAAAAAGAGGGACTCACGGTGCCCAAGGCATCCCCTCAGATTCCCACACTTTTGATAGCCAAATTACATGATCAGATGGAGTCAGAAAAGTTGGCCAGCCAACAAATCAGCATGCAGGTGGTTGTCGGTCTCCCAATCACTCCAATGGCATCTAATTGCCTAATTGGACCCCCCTCATTGGTAGCAATGATGAATAAGAAGACTTTGGCCAAGATAGAGTCTTCTAGTATTTTGGATATCGGGGCTTCTCTTACTAGGAAAAAGAAAATAGCTATGACCCCCGTGCCAAGCGTCGCCCTTGGTATGCCTGAGAAGCCCCCAGTGGATGTAAGTTCAGATTCTCCCGAACTTGAGGATATCTCAAACTCCTCTCCACCACATGATGATTTTGATGATACCTTCTTGGGGGAGGAGCTTCTGGAGATCCAACAGGGTGTTAGTACTATAATAGAGGAGATTGAGGCTCAAGATAAAGAAGAGGCCCCTGCAGAGAAGGAAATTCCCGAAGAAGAAGATGCATCCAAGTAAGAGGCTCAGGGAGAAACCCAAATAGGGCATGAATAGGAAAGGATGCCAGTCCAGCCAACCATGGATTTTCCAAGGAAACCTACACTTGAGCCACCTATGGAAGGAGAACTTGGACCCCAGGGAACAACCGTATCTCCAACCATCACACTCCAAGTGCCTTTGGAGACTTTGGGTGACCAATTTCCCTGAATCACTTTTAGTGAGGTCGTAACAACTATTGCCTTGTTAAACTTTGGGCAGCAACCTCACCCACCTCCAGAAGATGTCCCAATGGAGGAAGAAATTATTACAGAGGATGAGGCTAATAAGGCCCAAGAACAGCAACAACCAATGAACCAAGAGGTCCCAGAAGAAGAAAATGAAGAAGCTGTCGGTGCCACTAGGGAAGATGAAGTCCCTAAGAATATAGAAATTGAGACTAGGGAAAATATTCTGGGTGATTTTACAGAGGATGCCAGTACGGTGGACAATATCAAGGATTCCAGAGAACAAGAAATAGAGAAAGAATAGGAAGCAAGAAAAGAACCAGAATAGGAGTAGGAAAAAGAGCCCAAGGATAACGTAGACTCAGGGAATGCACCACCGGATTCAGAAATGGATCCCAATGAATAGGAATTGGCAACCAAGCCACCCCAGCCACCCCAATGGCTGGTAGAAACCATGAAAAGAAAGGCTCTAGTGGAAACTATAGGTGCTCCACTATCATTGGCTGAGATGATGGCCAAGAAAGCCAAGAAAAATAAGCCCAAAAGGGCGCGGGTGGTCCATACTCTCCGGACCAACCCAAAAGGAAGCAACCTTGCGGTCATCGCAACACCCCCAGAAAATGCAGATGCAGCGGCCGCAAGGCCTAAAGACTACTGTATATTGGAGGTAGAGCTGGGGAAAAGAGACAAGCAAGGAGGACTAGACTTGCTGAAGGAGGCTACCCGAGCGATGGAGGCCCGGTATGCGAAGCAGGGCCAGAAGCTGCAAGAGGAAAGAGATACAAATGCCAATCTCCTTGTGCTTCTAGAAGAATTAACATGACCTTTGGCTGAAGTCCACCCTGGAACCCCCTTTTCCAGATTACCGCTTGCATAGGGTGATGTGGACTCACTGTGCATAATGAAAAAGAAGTCGCAAGCAGTGGATGGGTGGGCAGCCGAGCAAATAGCAGTGATGAGAGAATTTCTAGCGGCGTCCCTCCCAGACCTATATAGGGTCGATCTCACCCTTAGCCATGCAAGAAGCTCTGCTTAGGTATGGGAGTTAGACTTAGAGAAATATGAGAAATGGAAAGCGAGGTTGGAAGAGATCCGCAACATTGGCAAGGAGGTTTCCATAGAGTCTGGAATTTTTGGAGAAGAATCATATGATTCCCTCCAGGTCTAGTACTCCAGACTTGCCCTCAAAATTGAGGCTTGCAAGGAACTGGTTAAGACCTTAAAAGAGAAGTTGACAGCTACCCAATATCCCTTGGGTTTATTCAAGACATTCATGGTCGGGGTATCGTAATTTGATCCCTTCACCACTAGAACATGTACCCCGGAGGACTATGTCCTCAATAAGTTCAATGAAAGGATGGAATCCCTGTATCTATCAGGCAGAGATTTTGATCAAGGCAGGTTGTCCCGATTGTCATAGACCATGATTCAATCACATGATGCCATCAAGATAGTGAATGAATTATGGAACGGGGCCAGAGAAGTTGAGGAAGCATTCGAGGCTGTCCACAGCTGGTGGGAAAGCATCCGGGGCATAGACGAGGAAGGCCTAAGCCAAGTGATGGAGGCTTGGGAAAAATCACAAGTCAATAAACTTCTCTAGATTCTGGAGAATCCAACCAACACCATATTTTGTATTCTTTATTCTTTTGGAACACAAGTTCGTGGATCCTAGAGTTCTGGATCCCACATTTTTGGAATTCTTCACGTGACCTGTGTCTCAGATCCCAATGCCAACCGGTCACTTTCAAGATAGTAATAAAGTTTTTCAAAAGATGGATAACTACAACAAGGCACGTCATCTTGATGGGAGGTTTCTGATAGATGGTCTTCCTAAGGCATCGTTTCAATGTTACACCTAGTGCATTGGAGAGAAGGCATCGCTTTCCCATTTATGAGGCATGTAGCCTCGATCCCTGGGGGATCAAATTTATTCCTTCTTTTTCCCAGCTCTCTTATCGAGGCTGATTCTTCCACTCCATATTTCTTGTCTTATTCTTCTGACTTGTCAGGCCTTTTCTATCTCAAGGTCTTTTGTAACATTGTGTAGGTAGTACCGGGCACCGAATAATGTATTATATTGTAAAGTGTAAAGTAAGTTAGGGTTAGGGTTAGGTCAAAAGATGTGTATAAATTATAAGTCTGACCTCATTCCAAGGGTCGACGAAATTGATGATTTTACAGTCCATAATTAATAGCAAAGTGTTTTTTTTCATTTCATAGTTGAAGAGCTCAATGCTCCATAGTTTTAAGCTTTTAGTAGTTAAAATGCTCCCTGGGAGTTATCATTGTACCACGCACCAATGCTTGCTAGAAAGATGTTAATGAAGAAGGAAGGGTTCTCTCAATGATGTTGTTGGCACTCTATCTTCTGGGTTAATGGTATTTTATGCTTTGTGTTCTTCATGTCCTTTGCTCTAGTGCTTAAAGTAGATTAATGACCTCCTTTCTTTTGGTACTGATAAAATATGAACTGATGGTTGTGTATTTCTTCAGTATTTAGTGTAGTGTGTTAGAGCATTTTTGATGTTTTGAATGTTTAGCATAACTATAGATAGATGAAATACTTCTAACTCTGCAGTATCTTTTTATGTTTATTTGTTAAGTGTAAGTATGCTTGAAGGAAACCCCATTTACCTAAATCCCCAGAGTTGATGAGTTGAAAATAACCAGCTAGCCCCCTCAAAAAATAGTCACATCTCCCAACTGAGCCCCGCACTGTCAAGACCTAACTCTCACATGCTTGGAGGCCTGGGGAATCTCATTTTCCTAGACAACCTTTACAGGCGAAGTTGGCTGGTAGCCTGGTACCCAGTGAGAACTTACAACTATCAGCGGACCTGGTTACAAAGTCTTGTCAACAGATTCTACCGATGCTACCAAGGAAAAGAGTACCAAAGAAGATAATATTGATGCCACAAAGGTGGATGGTGTAGATAATCTTGGGAACCAGGAAAAAGAGTCTAATGAGACTCTAAATGCTAGGGGTGAACAGAAAAACCCCAGAGGGGATACCAATGATCAAGCTTTAGCAGTGAAACCACCCCCTCCACCACAATGGTTGGTGGAATCTAAGAAGAGAAAGGCCCCAACAATAGTAAAAGCCCATCTCTCACTGGTTGAGATGATGGCACAGGCACAAGGTGCTCCCAAGCCAAAGAAGGCCCAGACACTCCACTCCATTCAGACTGGTTCGGGTGGAGATACAGTCACAGTCATCATGACACCTTCCCTAGACTTTGAGGAAGTAGCAGTAAGTTTTGTAGAATACGCTATTACAAATGTACCTCTAGGGAAAAGGGATAAGCAGGGTGAACTAGACCTGGTGAAAGAAGCTAGCCGGGCGATTGAGGCCTGCTATGATAAATAGGCCCAAAAACTGAAGGAGGAAAAAGAAAAGAGTTCAAATCTCCTCTGGCTTTTGATAGAACTAGCACAACTGATAATTGCCATCCCCCCAAAAGCTTCCACATCCAGAGCACCACTCCCATAGGGTGACATGGACACGCTAAGGAACATGAAAAATAAAGTACAGGCAGCCGACGAATAGGTAGGAAATGTCTAGAATTTCCTAGTGGCAACAATCCTGAACCTTTACATGGTAGATAACATTTTGCACCGAGTCAAAAATACCATTTCTCTCTGGAAAGGAGAGACCGATAAATATGAGGCATGGATGAGTGAGTTGGGAGAACTCATGGGTCTTGGAGAGGAAGCCATCATCAAGGCCAAAATTTTGGGGGAAGAGTCCTTTGATTTCATCTGGATCCAACACTCCAGACTTGACCTCAAATTGGAGATAAGCAAGCAACTGGTAGGGGCACTAGGGGACAAAGTTCTGGAGGTTGAATATTCTTTAAATTTATACAAGGTATTTGTTACAAGGATTTTGGGAGTCGATCCCTTTAGTAATGAAACGTGTACTCTAGAGGAATATGTTGTAGGAAAATTTCATGAGCTAATGAAGTCTTGATATCAATCCATGGAAGGAATGGATGGAGAAAATATGTCAGGCATATCCCGCATGATGCTTCGAGCCCATGATGCCACAAATATGGCCACCAAATTCAAAGGAAACACCTTAGATCTGGGTGAACAAATGGAGGTGGCCAAGTACCATCGGTTCCGCATCAAAGACATTGATGAGGATGAATTTTCCCAGCTCCTGGAAGCATTTAAGGCATACAAGGAATAGTAGAGCTCTCTGATCTCTAGATATTTTCACCACCAGGGTGCATTTTTGAGCATTCATTATTCTTTGAGCGTAGGCTCCCAGACTCTGGAATTCCTGATTTGAAGTTTTGTATTCTTTCAATGACCCATGTCCAAGTTCCTCGAAGCTAATCAGTCATTTTCCAGTAGTTAATAAAGGGGTCAGAAGGTAGGTGATCCCAATAAGGCATGTCAGATAGAGGGATGGCTCAGACAGGTGATTTTCCCAAGGCGCCACTCCAGCATTAACTACCTGGTGCATCAAAGATAGTGAGCCATATTTTGCATTGGTGAGGCATGTATCCTTGAACCCTGACAAGATCAGATTTCTTCTATTCTTACTTTGGCACTCTTCTCGATACCGATTCTTCCATCCTTTCTTCTTGTCTTCTTCCTCTGTCTTGTCAGACCTCTACTCTTTTTGAGGTGATTGTAAGTGGTGTAGGTAGTACTGGCCACCAGATATTGTATTTTAATGTTGAATGTGCAGTTAGATTAGGTTAGTTTTAGGGAAAACCACATGTATAAATAATAAGTTTGACCTTATTTCAAGGGTCAGCGAAATTGATGATTTTGCATTCCAAGTAATATAAAATAGCTTTTTTCATTTCTAGCAGTTACACAGGAGCTCAAGACTTGGTAGTTCTTAGTTGTTATATGCTCCCTTGGATCCATTGATGTACACACCAGTGATGCTAGAACTCCCTATTAATGAAGAAGGAAGAGTTTCTGGTAATGATGTTGTTGGTGTTCTGGTCTCTGAGTTAGAAATATCTCTTTTGTGTTGTATTTTTCTAATGTCCTCTGCTCTGAAGTTTTGTTAGATTAGATGATCTCATTTCCCCTTGCTATTGAATATGTACAAACTGATGGTTCTATATACATTCAGTATTTAGTGTATTTCATTAGAGCATTGTTGATGTTAAAGATATATTGCATGACTATAAGTAGAATAACGAACTCCTAACCTTCATCTTTATTTTTTTGTTTATTTGGTAAACTCATGCGTGCTTGCAGGAAACCCTGACCTATCACTGATATCCCCAAAGAAGATGAGTCAAAAACCTGCTATCCCCATGAGAAAAATAGTCACTTGCCCAACTTATCTCCCCACACCGTCGAGACCCGACACTCAGGTGCTTGAAGGCACAGAGAATTTATTTCCCGGACAACCTTTATAGGTGAAGTTGGCCGGTACCTCGGTACCCGATGACAACTTATCATCTATTGATGAGACTGGTCACAAACTCCTATCAACAGGGGGTACTAACATACTTTTGGTAGGAGAAAAATAATTCTTTAAGATGCTAGAGGAAGAGGAAGGAGTAGGCTTTTCTTTGGTCTTGAAGCCTAAGGATGAGCAGGGTAGTAAGGAAGAAGAGTTACCTCTAGAAACCCAAGATTTGTTAAACCAATACCAAGACATGGTCAGTGATGGTCAACCAGATACCCTACCACCTGAGAGGACTATTAGTCATCATATTGACTTCATCCTAGGAGCTTATCTCCCAAACAAAGATGCTTATAAAATGACCCCACAATAGAATGAAAAAATTTCTAACTAAATTCAAGATCTACTTGATCAAGGGTTGATTAGAAAGAACATAAGTCCATGTGTTATTCCCATTGTCCTAGCCCCAAAGAAGGGTGGTACTTGGAGATTGTGTATAGACTCTAGGGACATAAATAATATCACCATCAGATATAGATTCTTAATCCCTAGGATAGAAGCTTTGATGGAATATCTAAGTGGAGCCAAGTACTTCTCCAAAATAGAACTTAAGAGTGGGTACCATCAGATAAGAATTAAAGGGGGAGATGAGTGGAAAGCTTCTTTTAAGACCACAGAAGGACTCTATGAGTGGATTGTTATGTCTTTTGGGTTTTCCAATGCCCCAAGCACATTTATGAGATTAATGAGTGAAGTTTTGAAAGAATTCATTGGAAAGTGGGTTGTGTTGTATTTAAATGACATATTAATGTTCAGTAAAACCAAGGAGGATCACCTTAAGCACCTGAAAATGGTAATGCAAAGACTGCATGAGGAGAAGTTGACAATCAACCTAGAAAAAAGTGAGTTCATGAAGTAGGAGTTGGTATATTTGGGATTTGTTATATTAGAGGGAAACTTGAAGATGGACTCAAGCAAGGTGGAAGCAATCTCGAATTTTCCCACACCTAAGTTAGCCATAGAGGTAAGAAGCTTCAATGGACTAGAATAGTTCTATAGGAAGTTTATTAGACAGTTTAGTGAAATTAGTGCACCTATTTTAGATACAATAAAAGGAGGCATGAAAGCATAATTCCAATGGAAGGAGCAGGTTGATAGGAGATTTGATACTTTGAAGAAAAGGATAGCCACCCAACCAATACTGACACTTCCTAGTTTTGAAAAGTTGTTTATTATGTAATGTGATGCTAGTAATGTTGTCATAGGTGCAATTTTTAGTCAAGGGGGAAAGCCAATAGCTTTTCACAGTGAAAAACTTAGTGATGCAAACAATTACTCATCATATGATTTAGAACTATATGCATTGGTACAAGCACTAAGGAAGTGGAGACATTATCTCCTTCCTAAGGAATTTGTAGTTTTTACTAACAATCGGGCTTTAAGCTTTTTGAATTCACAAGATAAGCTAAGCCATAAGCATATGAAGTGGGTGGAGTTTATCCAAGCCTATACCTATAACCACATGGATTTGGTCTACTCTAACTATAGACCCTATTTTCCCTTAAGTGTGATTATACCCCCAATTATATCCAGACAACTCTTCAATCGGTTGGCATAATTCATTCGGATCAGATTGAATATCCTAAGTGATTTAATCACTAAATTTTATTAATCACCTTAGCCAATCAAATCAAATCAATTTTAATTCAAATCAATACCTGGCTAAGGTAATTAATTTAAAAGGAATTAAATGGAATCCCTATTATATCTAATCACTTGCAAAGCCTATCTTCTAGCCTAAATTAATCTAATTAATTGGCTATAGTCCTAATTAATTATCTAAAGCAATAAAAAGCTTAAATAATTAATTTTCCTATTTTTAAATGAATATATTAATTATAATTCATTTCATTAATATTCCCCTTAACCCTAGCCTAACCTATCTCAACCACCTTAACCCTGGGCAAACCCATCCCAACCTATTCCCCTCATGCTAAGCCTAATCCTAATCTTAATCCTATCCTAACCCACTTCCTAATGATGTCACATTCCTAATTTTATGATTACGAATCCAACCCACTTGAGAAAGTCAACTTTCTCAAGCTTGACTCCCTCTAAGTCCACTTTCTCAAGCTTGGACTTACACCCCTCACCATGCCTCTTAATTGCTCTCATTAATGGAGATTCCTCAAGCCCATGCCTTGTTAATTCCTTTGGCATTAATGCCTCTTACACTGTATTAATGGTTTTTACACCTCCATTAATGAACCTTGTCCCCTTCTCTCTCCTCATTTCTCCTATAAATAGAATGAGTTTTTGAGCTTAATGGGCCCTTAATTCTTAGATTGAAAGAATTTTTGTGCTGTTTAGATCAATTGAAAGTCCATATTGCATTGTAGCTTTGATATTATGCATAGTTATTATCACACTTTTTAGAGCTAATATGCATGTTTAGTGAGCATTTAGATTACTTTTCATTAAAATCTTCCATTCTTAGGTTGTATATGTCACTGATTTGTGCATAATCTGAGGGCATGATTATGGCATTCTTCAAACTCCTCCTAGATAGGAAGCAACAGATCAATTTTAGTATTTAGCTTCAAACCCTTGCTTTTTATGCTTTTTGTAATGAGCCTAACTGGCTCAATCTATTAAATCAACTGAAATTTATATCCTTTTCTTTTTAAGCTAACATTTGAATTGCTAGGCACTTATTTCTATCAATTTTCTTGTACTTTTCAAAATCAGTGCAAAACATAAATTGAAGAACTTACAGAAAACTTTTGATAACAATGTTTGCACTTCTAAAATTGGACAGTTAAACTAATTTCATTTATTGAAGAAATTACAATTTCCTAACAACAGATTCTTTATTTATTAATAAATTTTGAAAAGGAAACTGATTTGAATCCCGTTTTGCTGGTGTTAGATGTTGTAACAGTGTTGACACAATATGGGACTGTATGAGCCACCCGCGTGACTCACTATGGATAGCTTGTGGCGCTGCTGGCGTCAAACATACAACCGCAGTACTTGGTGAAATTTGGTGGTATTACGGTAGCCTTCCTCTCTGTTGTGATTTTATCTTTACAGCTCCAAACCCTCACGCATGGCCTCCTTAGCATATGTTATGATCTCAATTAGACCCCAGCCTTAATACATCTAAGGTGTTAACACATAGAAATTGCTTCAGCATACAATTTCAAAATCCAGTCTCATTCTCCTCACAATTCAATGCAATATGACCTCTTAGGCAGGTCTCAGCTCCAATGCAATTAGAAATCAGAGTTTCTTCAATCATATACAACAACATGATGAAGATGCAATTGATCATATAGCAGCGATCAATCAGAGATTAGTTCCAAGAAGAATCAGTCTTCTGTAACTAATTTGACCCTTTTAAATCAGCAAGGGCTAAGATAATGTGAGATAATTCTCTAGACCAAGTTTTTTATAGAATATAATCCATGCTCAGCTTCACAAATGATCTTGTATTTATAATACCTCGGATGCAATATTTTCCAAAAACTATCATCAGTTAACCATTCATTATAATATCAACTTCTTAAATCATTATAATAATAAAGTATTATTATTATAATAATATTTATCCTTTTATTAATTAATAACATGTCATTATTAATTAACACCATTAATTATCAAATATGATTCTCATGATGATTCTTGCATCTCCTGCTGAAGCGACTGATCTCATGGTCTATAACTGCACTGCCAAAAATAACAACTGGCAAAAATAGACTTACTATAAATAGTAAGTCCCCAGCCAAAGCACTGTGCAACTGAATATCGCATGGAGTACTAACCACTACCCATATTGCCCTGCCAGAATGGAAATTGACCAAACTAACTTACTAAAAATAGTAAGTCCAGACTTACTAAAAATAGCAAGTCTGCCAACTGGGACCCTCAAAACCAGACATCAGATCAGGAGGGTCAAGATGATGAGCTGATCAAGCCACTGCCAATACCTGCTAAAAAGGGGGTCATCATAGTCCGCCCTCCCCAAGATTTCTTATCCTCAATCAATCGAGTATCTCACTAAAAAACTCAACCAAGACCCCATAAGAAACACGTGACAACCCTGCTATCTCATAACCAACTGTAAACCCATGACATCAGTAGCACCAGTAACATAACATGTATCATAACCCCAAGTGCCTGCACCGATGAAGTGGATATTTGGACATTCCCAAGTGATGACTCAACATGAGAGCTCATCATACCAAACTTAACTAACTCTCCTCAGTCATCCTGAAAACAATCCATCTTAGGCAGAGACCACCTCTGCACTAGATGTAAATCCCAAACATGTGAGTGAAAAATGAGGTTGTAAACACTCAACACAGTATAGAATCGATCCCCAGTAAGATCATCATTGTCCTCATCCTCATACTGTTGTGATGACTCCTCAATCTCATCTATGTAAACCCACATGTCACGGTTCATTGCCCCCTTTGGCCTCAAAGCACAAGAATTACCTTTAGAGAGAGGCTCCTTGCACCAAAAGCAAAGTTGTCTTCTCCTCAAGTCCTCTCTAGAAACATCATCAAATATTCCCATTGACTTTCCCATGTCCTCAACAACTGGAAAATAATCCTCATCAACCGGTGGAGACCCAGATGACTTCGGGGCACCCTTGCTCCAAGATGATGCCTCAAGATCCTGGGCCTTCTTCGTTGCCTCCTATAAAGTGGGTGGGTCCAAAGACTTAACCCATCCATGGAGTGGCTCTACTAACCCCTCCAAAAATAACATCACTCTCCTTTGCTCTGATATATCATACACCATGACAGATATGTGCTAAAACTCGCTGATGAAGCCCTCTAGACTAGCTGTCTATCATAACTGAGCCAATTCCCTGAAATAAACCTCTGGGTCCTTCCTATTAAAGTACTTGATCAGCCTGTCTACAAACTCATGATAGTCAGTAATTTGGTCATTATGTAGCGATCTTAATCCATGGTACCACCAGTTATGTGCAGTCCCATCTAAATGCAAAATTGCAAATCTAATGGCATCCTCCTCATTCATCAGATGCAAGGCGAGGTAGGTGTCGAGCTTGTGGATCCAAGGTCTAGCAGTGACCCTACTACTTCCATCAAAATGTGCTAGCATCATCTTGCTAGCCACCTATCTCAAATCATTTTGCCCCATCCTCTATCTACCCTGTGTTGTTCTTCCCCTTGAGTGCTCTCATTTTTGTGTCAAGTATCTATCAAAATTCAGATTTTTCTTCAAGGCTGGAGAAAGGGCATCCCATTCAGCATAGTGTGTGACTATATCATAAAAAAATGTATATTTTCATCATTAGCACTGGCTGCATCAGTCTTAGGTCTCATAAATCTGGGGCCCTAGGGTCTGTACTAATCTCCCCTACCTGCCCTATCTTCTCTGTCATCTCTCCCTACTCTGTTATCATAATCCATGTACCTATAATCAGTCTGTGATCTCTATGATGTGATAGAAGCATCACGTGATCTCTCCCTACTCTAGTTCCTTGGTAATACTGTCTGATGGAAGGTGTCAGAAATCTCATGTAATACATCAGCTACATGATGTTGTCCTGCTGCTAGGTTCTTGAAAGTTTCTCTAGCCTCTCTGTCTATCTTTGCTTCAGTGGCACCTATAGGTCGCACAGAGCCTACAAAACCACCTAAACTACCTGGGTTACCAATACTGAACCAAATTGAATATCTGCATCCCCTTCATTGGGTGGTGGTGAATGACCTCTTCATTGATAATGCCTACCGAGAATAAATCTCCTGTCATCCGCCATAATTCACTCTCCAAATAATAATAAAAAGATAATGAACCCAATTTCCCTATAGGCTGGCAGGAAACCACTCTGATACCACTGTAATGAGCCTAACTAGCTTGATCTATTAAATCAAATGAAATTTCTATCCTTTTCTTTTCAAGCTAATATTTGAATTGCTAGGCACTTATTTATATCAATTTTCTTGTACTTTTCAGAATCAGCACAAAACATAAATTGAAGAACTTAAAGAAAACTTTCGATAACAATTTTTGCACTTCTAAAATTGGACTATTGAACTGATTTCATTTATTAAAGAAATTACAATTTCCTAACAACGAATTCTTTATTTATTAATAAATACTAAAAAGGAACTTGATTTGAATCTCATTTTGCTGGTGTTGGATGCTATGGTAGTGATGATGCGATATGGGACTGTATGAGCCACCCGCATGACTCACTATGGCCAGCTTGTAGCGCTGCTGGTGTCAAACTTACAACTGTAGCACTTGGTTAAATTCGGTGGTATTGCGGCAGTCTTCCTCTCTGCCACAATTTTATCTTTAAAGCTCCAAACCCTCAGGCATGGCCTCCTTAGAATATGTTATGATCTCAATCAGACCCTAGCCTTAATACATCCAAGGCATTGATACATAGAAATTGCTTCAGCATACAATTTCAAAATCCAGTCTCATTCTCCTCACAATTCGATGCAATATGACCTCCTAGGCAGGTCTCAGCTCCAATGCAATTAGAAATCAGAGTTTCTTCAATCGTATACAATAGCACAATGAAGATGTGATTGATCATACAGCAGTGATCAATCAGAGATTAGTTCCAAGAAGAATCAGTCTTCTGTAACTAATTTGACCCTTTTAAGTCAGCAAGGGCTTAGACAATGCGAGATAATTCTCCAGACCAAGTTCTTTATAAAATATAATCCATGCTTAGCTTCACAAATGAGCTTGTATTTATAATACCTCGGATGCAATAGTTCCCAAAAACTATCATTAGTTAACCATTCATTATAATATCAACTTCTTAAATCATTATAATAATAAGTATTATTATAATTATATAACTTTTTATTAATTAATAACATGTCATTATTAATTAACACCATTAATTATCAAATATGATTCTGATGATGATTCTTGCATCTCTTGCTGAAGCGACTGATCTCATGGCATGTAACTGCACTGCCAAAAATAACAACTACCAAAAATAGACTTACTATAAATAGTAAGTCCCCAGCCAAAGCACTACGCAATTGAATATCGCCTGGAGTACTAACCATTGCTGATATTTCCCTACCAGAATAGAAATTGACCAAACTGACTTACTAAAAATAGTAAGTCCAAACTTACTGAAAATAGAAAGTCTTCCAACTGGGACCCTCAAAAATAGGCATCAACTCACGAGGGTCAGGATGATGAGCTGATCAAGCCACTGCCAATACCTGCTAAAAAGGGGGTCATCACACTTTTCTACTAATATAATGATCTATTGAAGTGTCATGTTGCTGATAACAGGTGCACTAATTAACACACACATTTATGGCTTAGCCATCGACATCAGCGCCCATAAGTACTCGTAAAAATACCTCATGAATTTTTTAATTTTTAATTTCATGCATTTTTTTAATATTTTATAGCCCTTTGAATTTTGGGTCAAATTCGGGATTCTGGATCACACCCTGTCAAACCCGTGTCGCATCCAGTTTTTCCTAGATCGCATCTAGTATTTCCTGGATCATATCTGGTTTTCACCATCAAGCACAAGAAAGGATTTTAGAATAAGGTGGCTGATGCATTGAGTAGAAGATTGCTCACAGTGCAATAAATTCAGTTAAGAAGCATTGGCATAGAAAGTTTCAAGGATCTATATCCAGATGATGAGGACTTCTCAGCAGCCTACAAGGGATGTAAATAATTTAAAAACCACTTTCATGGTGAGTACTCTTATTTTACCCTACAAGAAGGTCTTCTATTTAGGGGAGGGAAACTCTATGTGCCTAAAGGTTCAATGAGGGAGAACATAGTGCAAGAGAATCATAATAGTTCATTGAGTGTACATTTTGGTGTGCATAAGACCTTAGAGTTGGTAAAGAGATACTATTATTGGACAAAAATGAGTAGGGATATACAGAGATATGTGGAGACTTGTATAGTCTTTCAAAAAGCTAAAGGTAATTCCTCTAATACAGCGTTGTATCGACCCCTTCTAATCCCAAATAGACATTGGGAGTTCCTCGTTATGGATTTTGTAGTTGTACATCCTAAGACCAAGAAAGGAATGGATATTAGTTTTGTCATTGTGGATAGGTTTAGAAAGATGGATCACTTTGTGCCATGCAAGACAACCCATGATGCATGTTATATAGAAAATATATTCTTTAGGGAAGCAATAAGGATTCATGGATTAACCCTTAGTATTGTATCAGACAAGGAATCTAAGTTTATGAGTCATTTTTGGAAAACTCTATGGCAGAAGATTGGTACAAATATTTCTTTTCACTCTGCATATCATCCACAAATGGATGGGAAAACTGAGGTAGTTAATAGGAGCTTAGGAAATCTATTAAGATGTCTCACCAAAGAATATGGGAAATCATGGGATCAATTAATTGCTCAAGAAAAATTTCCATATGATAACACAGTTAATAGGTCCAGTGGAAATATCTCCTTTGAATTGGTGTATGGGATTCATCCCAGGGGTATATGTGAACTCAGGGATCTTGGTAGTAGTACATACAAGAGTGAATATGCTGAGGATTTCTCTCAATTCAAGAAAGAGTTCCATGATACTGTAATGCCCTGCCAGGGAACCCAAGAGAACTAATCCTAAACATGACACTAAGTTCACGAAATAATTTTTTTTTTAAAGTTTATAAACAATAATAATAACAATGCAGATGCAACACAATGAAGTACATGACATACATGAAATACAACTCATACAAGATTAACATTTCTCAAGGGTTCCTTGGCATAGAATTACTTAAACAAACTAATCTACGATTACAATAATAAAGAACTGAAATAAAGGTTACATAATTTGAAACCGATAACATACATCTCATAATAAAGATTACATATACATCTGATACCATAAGGTATACTACCTAATCAACATCCACTGCACAAGTCGCAGGGTATGTAATAATACATAATAATCAATACAATGCATCCTCCAAAGGATGATAACCAATATATACATATGGTACAAAACACAACTCAAGTAACTGAACAAGTCTCCAAAAGACTATGAAGCTGAACTGCAACAAGGAACATCCAAGCATGAAGAAGAATCCGTCAGAATCTCAATGGTAATAAGAATCACTACCACCCAACCACGTGGAACCAGAGGCCCACTCCCACCGTGCTGAGGAGATAATAACAGGCCCATCACACGGGGGTATACAACAAGAATGCAAACAAGGTACACATGACCTCATACTCCATGCAAAGGAAGCTCCTAGAAGCAATCTAAACCATAAAAAAGAACACTAAACAACACCAGAGGTAACTAACACACATAGGATAACCTAAGCTATATATAGGAAGGTGTCATCATGTACGTCTAACCCTTGAGTCAAGACCTAAAAATCTCTTAATGGATTATGGCACCCAAGTGACCATACACGACATTAATGACCTTTCAAACAGACAAGATCACTAATGATGCTCGAACCCACACCTCGAAAGGGGGAAAGCATCATCTCATCCTCCATCTTAGCCTATACTAGCACTTAAGCATGGGTGAGGCATTAATCTTATTAGTTTAATCTAGCGCATCCTAATTAGATTAATTATGTTATCACTTGTTACCAATACTTACAATAAGAAAACCCTGACAGCCACTTGTGGGCTTCGGTATTTATTGCAAGCCACCTCCTACTATACAACTAGGTAACCTACCCTAGGTTCACAAAAGAGCATCATAAGGATAATTCATAATTCAAATTGCATCATGTACATTCAGGTGCACATAGGTTATCAAAACCCTAAAATATCCACAACATCCTCACAGGACCAATCAATACATCAGAACCGAACCAGGTTGGGTCTAGGAAATCAGGACTAGGACATCACCATATAAACACAAGCTGACATCATAATAAAATCATACAGAAAGTACAAGCCAAAAACCTCTGGATTATGTCTTAAGGGTCATCTAGCCCAACAAATACCCGAAAACATGATAACACAAAAGAATATACATTTCATTTAATCACGCACCCAAAACACATCATGGTGTAATCAATTCATTTCAGAATGCATAAAATCAAATATAATGTCAACGTAAGAATAAAAAAATTTATAATTCTTAATTATGCAAATTCATTTATCCATTAAAAATTACTATCTAGAAATAATTAAATACTTCAACATTGGTAACGTTAACATATCCTATAGATCTATTTATAAAATTCGCATATAAATACATCTATGAAATAATTACCAACTTGCTATAATTATAAAATTATAAAATTCCTAGGTGCACTGAAACACCCATATTAATCGTTCAATAATATCTCTAGCAGTTAATTAACACCATAGGATCCGATGATTAACAATAGCCAAATTTATAATAGTGACAAAATAAAACCCCCTTGGTTTATAAATTAATAAAAATATTAATTTCCCCCTTTTTAGAAAAATAATCCTTTCTAAAAAAACCTCATTTCACCAATTTAACTAATTTAGAACAAACTTAAAAAGTACCCATAACTAATTTAACATTAACTCTAAAATTAATTTAAAAATTAATAATAAATCAATTCTAAATTTAATCATAAATTAATCTAAAATTAACTAAATTAATTTAAAAATTAACTAAGTTACTATAAATATTAAATGAAATTTACTTAACTAAATTTAAATTAAACCAATTTAATTACTATAAATACATGTTAAACAAAATTTAAATAAACTAAATTTAAATAAAAACAAATTTTAATTAAACTAAATTTTAATTAAAACAAAATAATAATAATAAAACATAAATAAATTAACATATAATATGGGGGGGGTCCTTGTGGCCCCCAGCCCCTCCCATTCCCCGTTGCCGTTGTGGCCTCCCTTTGGGAGTACTACCGGCAGCCTTGCCGTGCGGCGGCAGGGTACCTGTCGTAAGGCAGGCCCTGCCTCCCACGGCAGGGTATTGCCGCGCGGTCCCTTGGGATAGGGACAGGGGGCGCGGTGGCCCCCGCCACCCACCCTCCAATGCATAAAAAAAATTTTATAAATTTTTTTTTTTAAAGTTTCAAAACCAAACAAACAGTAATGTTATTTTTTTTAATAATATTAACTATTTCTGAAAACGGAAATTGGAGTAGCACGTAAATTTTGGTCTTTTCTTGAGCTTTTAAAAATAGACTGGTGTAATTATTTTTAACTCTGTATTTTTATAGAGGCCATTTTTTTTTTTTTAATTGATTTTTCCAAGAGAGTATTATAAGGGGATTTTTTTATTTTTCTACTATAGTTTGAACTATGGACCACATTAATTTATCATTTTCAAAGGGTTCTAGAAGGAAGTTTTCAACAAATTTTTGACAGCACTTCCATACTAGATTAATATATATTTTCCTACCAAAATTAAGGATCTAGGTTTCCAGAAATACCCATTTCAACAATATATTCAAAATAGAAACCCTTATACCCATTTACTCCTAATGCTATAAAAACGAAACCCT